>QMFG01000554.1:0-18582 GCA_003314545.1 Ramaria sp. MG151 | reverse complement strand
TGTTCCCAAAGCCTAGCGCCGCCCCTATTTGTGCTGTCTATGCGACGATCAGCGCACCTGCCGTGAGATGTCAGGACACGCCAGCCGCATGCGCAGTGTCGCATAATGATCAGCCATCTAAGAGACTGTGTAGATCGCCGGACACACCTCACGACATGGAAGACATGTCTTACGACGCATCAAACACGCGACCTGAGCCACTTAAACCCCACCCAGCCACTCAGTCCACGACTGGCCCATCAGTGTAGACCGCTACACCTTCAAATATTTTTGATCTCCGCCCCAAAAACGCCTATGGATTGGAGTCCGACGCCGCCCCATAAACTTACTTGCAGCCACCGTCATCGTCAGTCACCAGCATTGTATGCAGTGACTTCCCTATTCCTTAACCTGTTGCCAGTGTTCTACGCAGCGACTTCCCTCTTCCTTGGTCTACCTTCCTTGGTCCACCTTCCTTGTCACCAGCATTCTACACAGTGACTCTTCCTTGGTCCACCTCCCTTGGTCCACCTCCCTTGGTCCAGAGTCTGACGCAGCCCCCTAAACTTACTTGCAGCCACCGTCATTGTCAGTCACCAGTGTTGTACATAGTGATTTCCCTTCTCCTTAACCTTTTGCCAGTGTTCTACACAGTGACTTCCCTCTTCCTTGTTCTACATTCCATGTTACCAGCGTTCAACACAGTGACTCCCATCCTAGGATCCGTCGCTCCCCTCATTTTCCCTCCTCAGATGTCACAAATGTTTAGCACAGTGACACTACAGTCCAACTTGTGTGTCACCAGCATTCAATGCAGTGACTCACATTTTGGCAAAGTCACTCACCATGTCTGCCATGTTCTTATCCTGGATATCTGCCATTGTTAATTTACACATTGCAAGCTCTCTATGCTGCAGCTGCCTGTGTAATCACCTAGCCTCCTTTGCACTCTTGTAATAGCAAGTGCACCATTGTATTTGCATGCATTATGCTGGTGAGTGCACCCTCATACTCACCTGCATTCAATGCTAATGAGTTGCCACCCTCCGTAAAGGGTTGTTTCCCCTGTATTCAAAGCAAGTGAGTCTCTCTCCCTCTGATCACGGACTGATCATTAACCCACTCATCGTCAATGAAACATCCCACTCAGAAACTGAATCAGAAAGGTGAATTTTAATGGGTTATGTGTGACTATTATCACCCACTTATGACACTGAAATGACTTCACAGGTGGCACATCATTTCAGGACTATCCTAGATCCTAGAATAGACTTATTGGGTTACATGAGCACATTGTCACCCATCTATGACTGCGAACCTGTGAACAGGAAGCAAATGTGTTCACAGGTTCCACATCATATCCGCATCATATCTGGTCCATTGTGGATCACCAAACAGCCCGAATACAACAGGATAACATCTGGTGACATGCAGTAAACCCCACCCAGTCACATCTGAATCAAAATACAAATGTATGCAATGAGTCTCATAACTGTCAATTATTCTCGCTCACCAAATTATGACCAACAAAACCAGATATTGCTCCAACATGACATGCATCTGAGAACTGAAAATAAGGTCATAAAAGGACATCCGGAAGTTTGCCGTAAGTCAAATTGGTTGTAAATGAAATATAATCAGACAGAGTGATTGAGCGATAGTTGACAGAATGTGTGGATATACAACGTGGTAGTTTTGAATGAAGGTGACAGAAGAACAACAGGGGTCATGTCTCATCTTGTTTAAGCGGAGTTTCTTTGCCCATCACTACCATCGCAGTTGAGACTAAAAATACAAACAATGGTATCTTCACTCATTTCTACATAGAATACACAAATAAGCCTGCATTGCAGAACCCAACAAATGGCTTAAGTGAAGCCTGTTTTTTTCCCAATACTCATGACACATGCCTTCTGCAATTCATGGTGTACAATGGGACTACGGGTTCTACAGATTGTGTGGATGCATATACAGATCTGTATGCATATCCCTCATATGATGTTGATGACATGCCCTCCACTTGCAACGCATAATCTTGAACCTTTGGCACTCTTCAATGCCCAGCAGCAGGGATTTGAACGTGTAACTATTAACGATCATGAGAGTTTCAAAAACCGTGCTAGTGAGGAAGAATCTATTGAAAAGTTTTTACGCACACCGGACAGTAGAGGTGTAGCTGTTAAATGACCATCTGGAGGTGAGGCATGGGCTGTCATGGGCTGTCAAGAAACGATTTGGTTGCAGCAGGTCAGTTGATGGCATAGTAAAGGTGCAGTGGCTATCCTAGATGGCGGTATGTGCCTAGAATATAATTCTTATTGTGTTTCGATTGACTGGCCACCCAGGCAACACCACTGCCACAGTTGATGATATGCAAAATAAATTGACAATTAGAAATCACACGACCGCCACACAATATACTCTTTCTATTCCAGCACTTTGCTCCTTGTTCTCATTACCTCCTTGCCAGTCACATACACTTCTCATCTGCATCACAGAGGATTCTTCAATTGTATACATACATATACCATCAGGCCTCTCTACCACATGCCCGCCCATTCTCTATTCCAACACCTCCCTTCCATTACCAGCTGCTCCCCAGTTCATCCTTCCTGTTGACCCAATAGCTTGGGGTTCCGATATTCTACCTACTCAACATGATGTGCTTGTCAGCATTTCAACTGGAGGAGAGTTGGCTTTTTGGATACCAGAAACCAACTCACCATGCAGTGAACAGGGAAAATGGTTATGCACTGGCTCTGTACCTACTGGTCGAAAGGATATATGCATGGCAAGATGCAGCTCCGCAAAGAAGACCATCTTGGGTATGTCAGATAATAATTGTTTATTCCTCATGTGTGACTATAATCTTGTTTTAGTTGTCTCACATCCTGACAGGGAAGAGATCATGATATGGGACTTGAAAGAATCCAAATTTTCTTTGGGCCTCGAATACTGACATGTGTCCAGGTATGCCATGCTACAGAATCTTGTTACTCCAGTTTATGCTACTGAAAAGATATCTGCAGTGGTGTTGATCCCATTGATGATATCGACTGGACATCAACTGCTGATGCCCAATCAATCTTAGCTATTGGTTATGCACACCATGTTGTCCTTTGTGCCAGCAGCATATGACATATTTTGAACAGGAGCTGGCTTGGGGTGTATTTGGCCAGGTGGAAATAACTCAGTATGTCTTTTTTTGTAGACACTTGAGTATGTATTGAACCCTAAGCTTCAGTCTGACACCATATACTATCTGTGACTCTATCTGGTTATCTGGTGGTTCATTATTAGTTTCTGCTGGTCACCAAATGTTCCATTTTGGCCACATGGTGGATGGTAATGGACCCAACTCCTTGTTTGAACGGCTACATGTAATGGGCCTTCAGTTGACTACCATCTGCAGATGCTGCTTCAGTGTTTGCTGTGGGGTATATAATCATTTTCCTTTGCTTGATGCACAAGCTGATATAGCCTTAGAGAAGCTGGAGCTCATAAAATGGATTATTGTTCAGCTGAAGACGGCTCTAGAAGATGCTTTAGCTGATGGTTTCCAAAAATTGTTTATACCTCCTATGTCAGCAGATGAATTCTTGCAACGAGAGACTCAAGGCATATGCATCTTTAATCCAAATCACTTTGCTCCCCTCATTGAATACTGATCCCACAGTCGGCTGGAAGCTACCGGTCAAGACGCACAAACCATTTTGACAATAACTATGGGTCTGAAAGGTTTTCCTTCATCTGTTTTCTACCACAACACTCCTACTCATTATGGTTGTAGAGAACTCGACGATCATCAATTCTCATGGAGCATAGTCGAGCGCCTCGTGGAACTTTTGGAGAATGGTCGAGTTCCAGGATTAACACCAAATGAGCAAGACCATTTGATCATTTTGTTCCAAACAACTCTTGAAGTAGATATTCAATGTAAAACCCATATGTAGACACTGATATCTGGGATCTCACAGGTAGATGAACAACGATGTGCTCTGGATTCCAATGGACTTCGCTATCTCATTTCCATGAAATCCTTCTACATTCTTAACCAGCGAGTAGTTTCCTCAAAATCCACAGAAAAAGCTCCAAAAGGGCGTGAACGTATATGCTATTGGGACATGGTGTGGGCATTTCATAGTCAGAACCAGGAAATTTTGCTTGCGGCTTAACTTACAGACAATGAGAAGCAGTTTATCTCATTTTTTCATCACATTAGCCATGCTTTCAGGTATGCATTCTCAGTCCCTGTGAGGGAGAAAATGAAGGAATTATTCCACTAAGAAGATATTTTTCTAAACTGAATAACAGCCATAGGAACACGAATTTCATTATTTCACGTAGCCTTGGGTGCCAAAGTAATTAGGGTTAAGGGTTTAGCTTAATACAGCTCTCTTGCTTTAACCAGGAACAGATAAAAAAAATTAACAACTCAACTTGGTAAAATGATAAACCTATATGATCCACTGATGATCAAGAGAAAAGAGTGACAGGAGAAGGAGAAAAATTGGAATTGGGTGAATGTTTATATTATTAAGCAACAGGATACACGAGTATCCAAAGTGGAGAGATTGACTTTTTGTAATCCACCCACAAATTGAAAACACTATTTATTTATGCTAACCATTCCTAAACCCAGCATCCACATTCAGGTCGCAAGACCCTGGGTATACACTTGATTTCCCAGAAGGTTATTAAGAATGTATACTAGGATACAGTCATTAGAGTCGGACATTGAAAAGTAAACAACTTGTAATGACACCGTGGGAACGGCTTATATAAAGTGTATTCGTGGGAATGGGATATGGGCCGTGAGAACACACAGCGGATTATGTGGGGGGGTCCAATATAAAAAAGAACCTCTTCTCCCTTCGGGGAATCGGTAACATAAATGTGAGGAGCCTAATCAAAAGCTGAGATGCAGGGGTATCTGTGAGCATATTCTCAGATTTTATAGATTTTTATTAGGTGAAAAGTGCCAAACATTGGACTGGTTTTGTGAGTCACTGTATATTCTGATGTAGGGAATTGAATCTAATGCTTAATGAGAAATTGAATAGAAATGTTTTTTTATATATTTATTTTGAATTTATTTAATGTTTTATTTGGTTTTTGTTCTAGTTGCTCAAACATGCTGAATAGGTGTGAATGTTGTAATCTAAGAGGTAGTATATTGAGAGGCAGGGAATGTGCCGATGCGGATGCAAAATGTCAGCGCTTAAAGATTGCATACTGTAACGTGAGCTTTGTAGATAGAGATAGGGCTTCAACTTAGCTAAATTGAAGTAACTGTTGAGTTGTATAGATGCTTTGAATGGAATGGCCAGTGATGATTTTCTGACAGTAAAGCAGTTGCAAAGATATAAAGCAAGAGATACAGAATATAGGGAACTTTATGGAGATTTACTGTCTTAGATTATAGCGAGAACTACAAGCATATTTATGCAAGACAGTAGCTAGGGTGAGTCTCTTGTGGATGAATGAAGAATTTGAGGGTGATGGAGTGGTTCTGGGGTTGGAATCTACATGAAGGTAGGATTGCACAAATATAGAACTAATTACTGTCTAAAGTGTCTGAAACCAATCTGTGAGCTTTGGGAACTACAAATCATGCAAACTACAATTTATTTTCAGTTGAAAGAACAAGAAAAAATGAAAGGAAAACTTCTGAAACTCCATTCAAAGCTTTCTGTACTTGTCTTAAATGAAATGGAAGCATTCAGGCTTCGGTTGTGGATCAGTAACAATAGGGGTGTATAGAAATGGTTTTCCGATTGCTATATTGATTGTTGGTAGCATTTCGGAGTCATGTGGTTGCCAATCGATGGCTATATTAGCACGCTTGTGTCCAAACATGTTTATATTTTTGTGCGTGCTCAATTGTGCTCAGGGTTGCTTGGCTGGTTGAATCTAAAAATTTAAGCAAAAGTTTTCTGAGGCTGAAAGCCTTGAATTGAGCTTGGTCTTGTTTTTATGATTGTTTTCTTTTTCTATTCCCTGCTAGGTGGCTCTGCTGATCCATGAGAGTGATTACATAATCTGTAACTCGCAAGATAATAAATAATAACAATGCTTGGAATCAAATATCAGTGTTAAATCTTTGTGAACAAGTAGTGGGTAGTGTGACAGTGTGACATAAGTTGTGACTTAGTAGTTTTCAGATTGCTATGACAAAAATTGCTTCCAATAAATTGAAAACATGTTATTAAAAGCCAAAATTCATGTTTAATGTGATCCAGTAGTTGTGAAGAAATTCAGCAGTCTTTGAATCAGTAGTCCTTGAAGAAATAATTGCTGTCTAAAAATTGTTGACAAAACTACAAGCATCTTCATATAGAAATAATCTTATACATGGTAGCTAATGTAGGGTGGAAAGATAGGATCCTTGTAAATCAGGGAATTGATTATTACTGATGAAACAGGAGGAAAGTTATTGCTTAATTTTACATATGTTGCAATCACAAAGATGGAGGGCCAAGAACTATATTCATAATGAGTCATCTATAGTGGGACAATAAAATAAAAGAGAAGGATAAGAGAAAATTGGCCTTGTGGAATAAGGTCCTGCTACATGTAGACTACAGCATACTTCCATTTCTGATGCACTATGACAAATGGCCACATCTGTCTTTTTGGTGAGGTAAATGTTTCATGTACTAGTTTCAAGGTATAGTGTTAGAGGTCATGGATGTATTGAGTAGCAAGCTAATGAGAATGGAGTCAAGTGGTGTCTAAGGTTGATGTATATGGTTTCCATTGCTGTGAGCCACTGTTTTGTGTCTTTCCTCTTTAAATACATTAATTTATCCTTGAATTCCAGAGTCTTAGACTCTAGAAGTACATCTGTGGGGGATGCATAAGTATATTCTTGCATGCAGCTGATGCATTATGAGTGATTATCATAATTCAGATAAAGATGAATATAACAACATTAGAGCATCTTAACTCTTTAGGCCACCTCAAACTTTCTGACCGGGCATCTTACACCACATGCATCAGCACACAAGCTTCATGAGTGCATGGAGAACACGTGAATGCAGATCTTGACAGATATTGTAGCAGGGGCGTGGGATGTTTCCGCACCAAAGTCTATTGACTTAATGGACACCTGGGAACAGGAAAGGGCAGCATCGCTCACACATTCAGCGAGCGCCTGGATGTAAAGTGGATGCTTGGAACGATTTTCTTCTGCTGTCGCTCACCATAAAGCGATGCACGCGGCATCGTTCCTACCATTGCGAGCATACTTTCTCATTCTCGCCGTCAGAACCGATCAGAAATCTGCAATGTTCTAAAAGAAATCTTGTGTGGCCGATCTTAACTCTCTGCCCAAGCAGTTCAAGCCTCATTGGTAACGACATCAGGGTTTATAGATCTCGATGAATCTTCTTCACTCGTAGATGAAGGGTCCTCGTAGTCTGAGGTGAAATCATTGAGTACGACTATCCTCAACGGTGTAGCGGACATTCCTCTCATACTTTTCATTGCTGGGAGACCTGAGGACTGGATCGAGAATACTTTTATCCACAAAATGCACCTTTCATCTGAGTACTCTCCCTGCACGACGTCGCTAAATCCAACGTGGAGCTTGACATTGAAGTATACCTTGGATCCTCATTCCCTGAAATTGCAAAGGACCGAGGATACTCTCAGCATGGCTCTGACTGGCCACCCGAACAGGAGCTCGTGACACTCCTAGCACGGTAGACAATACAGTGTGGATTTGGAACGCACCTACCGTGGAGATAGAGCGCGTGCCTAAGTTCTATTCGTGGCATCGCGCGGTGTCTGGACCAAGGGGCGCTTCAATCGACCTGTGACGACATAGAGCGTGCTCCGGAGGGATGATGTCATTCGTCGCTTTTTCATGTGATGCGGCCTGGCGGGGCAAGTGAGTCCGCGTCTGAAACGCAACTACCATTCAAGGGTCGTTCGGGTTTGGTGTATTCTGTTGGGTTCTTTTTGATGGAAAGTGTCGTGTCCATGAATCGGATCAATCGGTCGGATCGGACATAGAGCACGTATCTAAGGGACTTTCGGGATTGCTGTATTCTGATTCTCTGCAGACGGGGAAACTAGCGTCGCGTCCGACTTATCGGTTGGTCAGTGCGGATCTGGCTGGATCATAATTTTCGTGTTGTATTCGTTAATTGGATCAGTCGGTCGGATCTAGCATGCGGCTACTTAAAACATAAAACTATTTGAGCGGGTTTCGTGTATTCTGATGTTGCAACTATGGAACGGGTCTCAACTTCGAGTCAAGAAGATAATTGTATAACTAGCTACCTATGGAACGGCTAATTCAGACAGAATGGAATCATGTCCGAGTCTAATCAAATCTACTCACGTCTCAACTTGGAGTCAAGAAGTAGGTGATTGTCTAACAGCGGAGTTCGTAATAGTGCTGGGAAGACGGAAGTAAGGAAAGAGAATAACCGCGACTGGTCGAAGATTACAACATCTGATTCTCTGCAGATGGACAATCAGTATCACGTCGTCGGGTCAGCCAGTGCGTATCTAGCCGTACTAGTGACTACATAATTTTTTTTTTTTCCTTTGCCGATCCTCTTCCATAACTAGTACGGAGGA
The DNA here is from genome assembly GCA_003314545.1 of Ramaria sp. MG151. NCBI lineage: Eukaryota > Fungi > Basidiomycota > Agaricomycetes > Gomphales > Gomphaceae > Ramaria > Ramaria sp. MG151. Next base: position 10,011 of record QMFG01000554.1, on the reverse strand, counting down.
TGTAGGCCGCCCTAAGCCCTCAGTCTTACACTAAACTTTAGAAATGCCCAAAATAAACTCTACTGCTTCAGAGTTTGCCATAGCATGTCATTGTGGTTATTCAGGAGATGGAAACATTGAGACAGAGGTACATGATTATGTGCAATGTGAACACTGTTAAACTTTTCATACATTCCTGTTAATGGGAGGGTAGTGTTGGAATATGAGTCATTATATATTTCCACCTACATCACAACATCCACATTCCACTCATTCTTATTGTTCATTCCATACCACATATATAGTATAGCAGTCAGTCTGGTGTCTCCTCAGTCATATTATCAATATATTGACTGGAATAAGACACCCACTTACTACCTAATAGTAGGTCATGCTAGTGACCTTAAGAACGTTATACATATCGGGAAGAATGTGAGCCCTCTCCATAAAAATTATGTTACAAAAGCCGTAATGAAATAAGGAGGAACAGAATAATACACATATTCGAAGAGCCACGACTTTCATAACATTTCGACATGATGGCCCGGTCAATTCGGTAGATAAGCAGTCGGATCCTCTGGAGCAAACAAAGCATTTTGAGATATATGCGAATAGGGTGAAATAAAAGAGGTGGTTATGGGCGCATCTTGCTGAAGAACGTATCCCGATACGTGTATGCACACTGAAGGAAAACAGAGAATGTGGTAATTATGAGCCTGAGATCTCGTCAAACCTCTGCAATTCCAGACCCTACAACGTCTTGTAATCAACAATTACGAAAAAGCAATTCCAGCTCACCTGACGCCACAGGACTTGCTGTCCTAATACCACCGATCTCTCCAGTCGCCCACGGAAACTCGTGAAGGTCAACGACTGCGTCGGTAGTCGGTTGCGAGTCTTGCTGGATCTCTGTCTCCTCCTGTGATGTATTGGCGGCATGAGCCAGATTCTCGTTGAAGTCCCCAAACTCCTCTACTACCACATCATGTAGTCTCTGCGCAGCGTCTTGAACACTGGTGATCATCCAAGGATAGGAAGGGGTGCTGTTTTGAGAGGACTGGTGCCTCTCTTGGAGAGTCAGGTGGAACCGACAGATTGTGATTATAGAGAAGCTATATGATATTTTAGCTGAGTGGCGCCTTCACCCGTGAATTAGGGAGATATTAACCAGTTCTGAAGAGGACTAAGAACTCCTTGAAGGCTTGGCTATATGTAACAAGAGAGGTGAAGGTGGGGTCCTGTCATGCGATCATCTATTCCAACTACTCACTCTCAATACCTGAAATGCAATAGAACATTGATTATCGTTTGATACAATTTAACAGAGACAATACCTTGTGGGAAATAGTGACAGTGAGAGTAACTGTTACGACAAATCTGGACAGGAGTCAGATGCATAAAAGGTAGCAGATGTGAATCATTACCCGTATCTGACCACGCCTTGTTTAAATTCAGCGATACTTCGACGACCAATAAGGACATGTGCATACCTTGATGAATCAGTAAACCAACAAGTGATTTTTCACTCAGAGCTTTGACCCCTTTGTGAAGTCTCACGATTGCCACTATTTTCATAGCAGTCAGAGCAACAACTGCTGTGTCAAAAAGGATTGTGATGGTGCCATTGAGGGTTCCAACTTCGTCAAGGGCATCAGAGACAGATCAAAATAGGAAGGCAAGTCCCTCACATCTAGAAACCCAATCAGGATGACTTAGAAAAAAACATTTCTGGAAGATACCTACAAAGATGAGGCATTCACCTGTGCACTGGTGTGGGAGCAATTGTTCACAATGGCCTGATACTATAATATGCCATCATCCATAACTTTTAATGTGGTCTGTATGCGTGACATACCACTATAGTTATCAGATTACCAAACATCAGAAGGGCAAGAATTCCAAAAACTACTCGACTCCGATGGGAGATGGCATACGTCCTCGCAAGCAGAAGACCTGGATTGAGCCATTTGACCTAGCTCCATATCGATGAGGTATATCAAAACTGCTCACCTTGTACTCCTAGAGAAGGAAAAACACCCAGGGTTAGAAACAGGCGAGACAAGGTATTGCATGTCCTTGATCGATATGAGTATTATGTCTTCGTATGAGAAAGGGTAAAACAATACTAGATGTGCAGGTAGTAAATACAGGTATCAGATGAAAACAGAATATCCACTTACCGAAAGTGAAATAAGAAAAAATAAGAACGAGAATTCCAACAGAAGCAAAGCCAGGGATGAATAGCGAGCCACGACATAGAGAATGGAGCCTAGTCTGCGTTTCTTGCACCAAATACACTTGATCTCCGATGGTAGAGTGAGCACGGTGTCAAACATGAACAGCGCTATTGAAAAACACATGAATAACAAGCATTACAGGGTCATGTATGCTTACCGGTAGCGGCAACGAGAATGTAATTTCGCGTCACGCTGGGTTGACGGGTGAGGGTTCTGACAGCGGATAGCATGGATTACTTACAAATCTGATTGCCCCTGGATAATAGCTGCGGCGTCATGTTGAGACGACATGACGGATGGGATATACGATTGACTTGGGTTTCCACTAGCGACCTGAGGCTCAAGTATTACGCTGCACAAGACACATATACTCAACTGACAATACACGGTGCAGTTGCAGACATCAGAAGTGTACGGTATCCATCGGTGCTATTTGATGGCTACGAGGTGAGTGTGATGAAGCCATGTTGTATTTCGCCGCACAGGACGTTGAAGCACCAACCGTTGCTACCTGTCCTGATGAGCACTTGAGACGTCTTCGAACTCAGGGAAAGACATCGGGAATGGGCGTTGCATTTGGATTTGTGGATGAATGCATGTGAAAGCTCAACTCTTGGATGTACGCTGGTCGGGCATGCTCCCGAAGGAGGTAGGCATAGCCTGAAGACAGGTGGTTGAGCTCTTAACTTGACACCACGTGGACAGCGCCATGAACTCGATGAAAAGTATCAAAACCATCCAAATACATAGGGAGTACACGTATCCGGTGTCACTATAGCGTCGTCGCACCACCTGGACGAAAAGGATAGGCTCATCATCTCAGTTCTCGCATCACTTAGGAGGGAAGAGAGGGCTCATCTCATCGTTTAACCAAAACATTGGCGATGACGAGAATGTGCCAAGAGCGGCGGCGGCGTGCCACGAGGCTCTATCTCAACCAATGAACAGAGTAAGAACTGAGGCATTGAAGCGAAGAATGATGATGCTGTATTCGATCCAGGAAATTGGCTGTGGCACCGGTGAGAGCCCCTTATGTCCGTTGGTGATGTCGCAGAGTAGACCTACAATAGCCTTTGGTTTTCCATGGGTCTGAAACTCGGAATGTTGCGGAGGGATCATGTCTATCAGAAATGAACCGGGCGCAAAAGAGAGAAGAGACCCGTGTAACGAGCCTAGGGTGCGCTGTCGTGCCGATATGGAACAGGGATTTCCAGTGACACGGTCGGAAGAGTGGCTACTATACATGTGTAGGGTGTACACGACTCGGAAGTGAAGAGGCAACACATTACCCGGTTCTCTGGAAGGACGTGATAGAACTGGTGGGCTTTGAGTGCGCAAGGCAACCAATTAGACCAGAAGTCACGAGGAACCCAATGCAACCTGATGGTGTTTATCCAATATCCGTGGCACACACTTCCACGTCTTCGATCATAACTCCATTGTGCTTGGCTATGATGCCGTCAGATCAGTTCACAAAGAACGCAACCTATGGTAAAGACAAAGACCTTCCTTGATAGAAACGGAGAATTCGCGTTTCCTCTCCTTGATTAGCATGATGCTCCATCAATACGGTAGGCAACAGGATGGACTGTATCCCCGAGAGCCATGTGCTGAGTTCCGGGAGTGAGATCGTATATCGATTAGATCAAATGTTGTCCAGGTCGCTAAATAGCCGATGATATAGATGTGACACCACTTGAATTCAGGGCTATCCGCGACAACTCTAAGAAGAAATAATACCACGGAGGATCGGTTTGCGGTACTCCCAATGCATTTACTGTAAGAGTTATGTTCCAGGTTTAGCCCTGAGTCGAGTGAACTGGACGGCGCACAATTCCACTTCTTTTACACACACGATACAAATAATCAGATGCCATCGGTGCCAACGGTGCCAGGTTATGCATGACGTCTCCATCTTTGGATCACTCAGCCTGCGCTGGCGACTGCAGCGCAGTTGCGCTGTTCGCCAGAATATGTAATTTGGGTCTTTGGGAAATTGCCGTGCCGCATTGCCGTGCTGCTGTGCTAGCACTTAAAAATTGTAAATAAAATGAACCAACACACCTGTCAACGCTGCACATCAAAGGATGTTCCTATTTTTTTTTCTCCTATGCCATAACATCAGAAAATCTGAAATCTGAAAAAATTTTAACAGCCCAAGAACTAATAATAATTTGACAATATCAGCTTAATTGTTTTCAATTTGAGCTCTTTACACTTATATCACTAGTGTGCAGACATTAAAAGTTGTTATGGCCATTGTTCTATTTTTATGTTGTTGTTTAGGTCCCCTGGACCAAGAAAATTGCTCTGAGGTCTCAACAACACCAGCAGTTGTGGACAATGATGACCAAAAAACATCATTGCCACATCATTGCCATGCACCTGAAAACATTACCACAAGCCCTCAATGACTTTGTATGACCCATACAGGCTAAGGGCATCCAATCCTTCATACTATAGTACATATAGCATGCAATAAGAAAATGAATAGGGATTTTTATTTATTTTATTTGGTTTTTATTTGATTTATTTTGAGCTTTTCTTCAAGTTTGCTTGAGGCAGTCTTTAAGCGCCTAAAAGATAATCTAACCGAGATGTGTATTCCAGCGCGGGGGATGCACTGATGCAGGAGCAAAGTATCAACGCTTAAAGTTCGCATGCAGCGATGCAACTTGTAGATAGAGAGATAACAGTAACTTAGCAGTTTTGAGGTAACCACTGGGTTCAATAGATCACTTGAAATGATGACGAACGGCCGGTGATGATTCATTAACAAAGCAAGGGTTGTAGAGATATCAAGCAAAGAGATGGAGAATATGCCAGAGGTGTGGAGGTTATACTGCCTTAGATTCTGACGAGAATTACAAGTTTACTTATAGGAAGAGCTAGCTAATAATTGTCCTTTGTGTTTCCAAGAAGAATAATGGGGCGATGGAGCGATTCTGGGGTTGCAGTCTACATGAGGGGTAAAATGCACAAAAGTGTACTAAAACCTATCTAAGACATCTGAAACCGATCCTGATGTGGTAGGAAATGTAGATCATGTGTTTAACTACCATATTCAGTCAAAATAACAAGAGAAAAGATGAGAGAGAATTGTGAAACTCCATTTCGAAGCTCCGGGCGCTTGTTTAAATGAAATCAAAGCGATCAGCTTTGTTCGGAGATCGGTGACGATAGGGGTGGTTGGGAATAGAAGTTGAATAGTCGTATGAGTGATTGGAAGTGTTTCAGAGCCATGCGGGGCTTGATCAGTGGCTTGTCACGATCACAATATGGACACCTCATCTATATCATTGTCCTTCCGAACCAATCCTTCCAAATGGATCTTCCGAATTCCGAATCACCCTTGCATCAATGCTTCACATACATTTGATCCAGTCATCCAATCCAGTTCAGGAATCACTCCATGAAGTGTTTAGTGGAACGATCAATAATCAGGTCCGATCATAATCTTTTCTGGAAAAGAAGCAGCACCCTGACTATCCCCATCACTATCTCCATCTTTTCCAATGAACTCATTGATTGAGTTATTTCTATTGTGTGGAAGCTTGCGATGACATTCCATATCATCATGTTCTATGATATGAATGTTCTAGGCCCTCAGGATCACCTTCTGAAGGATTTAGGGACGGTTAGTTCTACCCAAAGAGCCATACGATTCGGAAACATGTTTCAAGAGTTATTGTGGGTCCGTTAATCTTCTTCTTCATTCACAATTTTCCTACCACCCTTGTTCTTTGTTTCCTATGGCCTTTAATTAGTATACATGTACCTTGGCTACTTTCTAACCATCACGGACTCATTCCCATTCGCTCTTTCTTCTGAATGGTTCAGTATATAGCTAGCATATTCGCATGTACATTCCCTAGTTCAATTATCATATGTCAACTTGATTTTCTACTCACACTTGCCAAACTCACTCCCAACTCAACTTCACCAACAACTTTATATTTTTTGAGTAAGCACTCTAATTCAACTTTTATTAGTTAAATCCACTTCAAGGAATGTAAGATCATTGGCTGTGATCGACATGAACTGCAAAGTTCATTCGATTCACGAGATAGAATCCTTTCGGAACCTCTGTCTCTTCGGAACTATGCACTTCATTTGCAGATGTTCCGAAAGTCATTTGCTTTTACTGTAGGATTTCTATTCACTTTTCAAACCCATTCGGTTATTATTAGGAATATTTCCGAATACTTTTACTAACACAACATTCATCCACAACATTTGTTGCTATTATTTGGATTCTGACATGGCTATTGAAGCCCGTTCATATCTGAAGTGTATATATGCGCACGTTCGTCCCTGCATAGCCTCAGGGATCATTCGCGAGATAATTCTGAAAGGGTAAACAAAGTATATTCTGGGGCCTGAGGCCTTGAATCCTCATTAGTGATGCTTTTATATTGTTTTTGTTATTTTGTTCTGCATGGCACTACTGCTGCATAGGTAGATTACATAATATAATCTTCGTGCAGTAGATAGATAATAATAACAGCATGAAAAGTGATTACTCTTATTTTATTTGAGCAATGATTATATAATCAATTGATCGCATCACAGGGGAAGGCTCACACAGGACAAAAGAAAACATAAAAACATTTTTTACTTCAATTTTCATTAGAACCCAAGGCTGAACACCTTAGGAAATATTCTGTTTACTTTTAGAACCAACTGCAGGATCAGCCACGAACCCGAACACTTCAAACAGCATGCATACATTCGTTCAACATGTCCACACACATTTCTTGACTGATTGCCACCTTCATAGATGAAACACCAAACTTATTATAAAAGGAAATCATCGGTCAACTTTGTTATTATTATCTATCTACTATGCAATCCTGGATTAAGTAATCCACTAGTCTGCTAGCCAGTCTGCTGCAGTAATAGATAGATAGGCTGCATCACTGGCTGTGAATGCAAAATCATCTTGTTCATTGGCCTTCTGAGCTGTGTCATTGTTTTGGGCATTCGTTTTCCCTTTGAACCACTTGGAGGTTTGTCCTTCCTTTCCTCCCCCTTTTTCCCAGCAATCCCTTTGATAATGTCTTTTCTTTCCGCAATTCTGGCATATGCCTTTAGTAGCGCCAGTATTCTGCTTCTGAATACGTTGTTGCCCTTTAAGTGTTGTTTGCCGAGTAGAGCCGGCTTTCCGAGCACGATCTTCGTCTAAGATCCGTGCTATTAATATATCCGAGATCGGGGTTGTCCTCCTGCATTTATGGCTGTTATAAATGCTGACCATGAGTGAGGTCAGTAGCGTATTAGTGAAATCGCTATCCGTAATCAGTTGTCCTCTTGTGTTCAATTGCTGTTGTAAGCCTCGTAGTTTTCTGACATGTTCTTCCAAGTCAGCGCCGTCCTCCGCATACATCCTAAAAAAATCCCGTCGTAAATTTACGATGCCTATGGCGGCCTTTGACTCGAAGATTCCTCGCAATCTCTTCCATATTTGGTGAGCTGTCATTGACTGGTCTATATAAACCAGGTGTTCGTCCGATATCCGAAGGCATATCTCTTTTCGCGCCTTTTTGTCTATTTTCTTTTAACTTGATAACTCCTGACGTTCCGCCGTCGTTATATTTAAATGATCGGCCAGGAGTGGTTCCGGATACGCGCCGGTTGTTACGTCCCAAAGTTCGAGGTCGTCTAGGATCCACTCGATCCTTCGACACCATGATGAGTAATTGCCTCCATTAAGCGGATCAATTTTGTTTGTATTGGACGCCATTGTAGCTAATTATTGTTTTGTTGGTAATAGATGTCGGATATGTTCTGTATATATGGCTGGGGTGGTTCGTGTATATGTACGAGTGTGCACGTGCGTGTGCGTGTATATGTGTAGTCAGATAGGTAGTAACTAGTATTGGCCGGGCCCATAACCTATTGGGCGCAGTAGTAATAAAGAATGTATATCTTGAGTGAGGACTGAACGACGGTTCCCGTTTTCTCGTCCCCTTGTATCCCCTATTCATGTCCATACAAGAATTATCTAGTAGCTTCTAGTATACGGTTGTTATTATATCTCCCGTTCGATTTCTAATGCTGTGTCTCCGAGTCAAGCACTCGGTTCGATTCTCATCCGGTGAGGTTCCGGAGATTAATATTGTATTATCATTATTCTAACATGTTGCACCCATCTCGCAAAGTTATTATCTGGGCAAGAACACTTGTGAGAAGTCAGGGGTGTGTCACGCGTCACACGGGTTCCTGACGCGCCGAAATGTAGGCGACGAACGCCACCGAGAAGACTCAAATATGGCTCAAATACTCTTGTAAAATGTAACTCTGAAAGTACTGGATCGGACCATCAACTAGAGAAGTTGTTTCCTAAATCTATATTTAAGGGGGTCGTCCGCACTTATTGTCATAGCAAGAGGCAGTATGCGAATACAAATGCGCGATACACGATTTTTGATGAAATATACATTGCATTTCTAGATACACACATTCCTTTGTTTGGCTAGTGACGTTAAGAACGCTATACACATCGAGAAGAATCAGAATTCTCTCCATAAAAATTATGTTACAAAACCCGTAATGAAATAAGGAGGGACAGAATAATACATATATATTCGAAGAGCCACGAACTTCATAACATTTCGACACGATGGCCAGCTCAATTTTGTAAGTAAGCAATCGGATCCTCTAAAGCGGACAAAATATTATGAGATATATGCGGATAGGGTGGAATAGACGAGCTGGTTATTTGCGCATCTTGCTGACGAACGTATCCCGATACGTGTATGCACACTGAAGGAAAACAGCGAACGTGGTAAATCTGAGCCTGGGATCTCGTCACACTTCTGCAACTTCAGACCCTATGTCTTTTAAGCAACAATTACGAAAATGTAGTTCCAGCTCACCTGACGCCACAAGACTCGCTGTCCCAATATCATCTATCTCTTCAGTCGCCCACGGAAACTCGTGAAGGTCAACGTCTTCATCGGTGGTCGATGGTGAGTGTTGCTGGATCTCTATATCCTCCTGTGATGTATCGGCGGCATGAGACAGATTCTCGTTGAAGTCCCCAAACTCCTCTACTACCACATCATGTAGGCTCTGCGCAGCGTCTTGAACACTGGTGATCATCCAAGGATAGGAACGAGTACTACTTTGAGAGGACTGGTGCCTCTCTTGGAGCGTCAGGTGGAACCGACAGATAATAATTACAGACAAGCTATATGTGTATTGTTAGCTGAAGTGCGCCTTCACTGGTGAATTAGGGTGATATTAACCAGTTCTGAAAAGGACAAAGAACTCCTTGAAGGTTAGGCTATGTGTAACAAGAGAGGCGAAGGTTAGTCCTGACATGCAATCAACTGTACCAACCACTCACTCTCAAGACCTGAAACACAATAGAACATTAGTTAACGTTTGATACAATTTAACAGCGACAATAAAACCTTTTCAGCAATAGTGGTAGTGAGAGTAACTGTTATGACAAATCTGGACAGGAATTAGATGCATAAAAGGTAGCAGATTTGGATCATTACCCATATCTGACCAGGCCTTATTTGAATTCAGTGATACTCCGACCACGAGCAAGGAAATTTGCATACCTTGATGAATCAGTAAACTAATGAGTGATTTGTCACTCAGAGGTTTGACCCCTTTGTGAAGTCTCACGATTGCTACTATTTTCATAGCAGTCAGAGCAACAACAGCTGTGTCAAAAAGGATTGTGATGACGCCACTGAGGGTTGAAACTGTGGCGAGGGCATCAGAGACAAATCAAAATAGGAAGGCAAGTCCCTTACGTCTAGAAAACCAATCAGGATGA
>QMFG01000550.1:0-81479 GCA_003314545.1 Ramaria sp. MG151 | reverse complement strand
TGCACTACAGGCGGCGGCGTCAGATGGCAACCATTCCATAGTCCGCTTGCTTCTCGAGAAAGGGGCCGACGTGAACATTCAGGGAGGGTGGTATGGCAGTGCTCTACAGGCGGCTTCGTCAGAAGGCCATGAGAGCATTGTCCGGTTGTTAGTGGAGAAAGGGGCCGACATAAGTGCACAAAGCGGAGGGTATGGGTACGGAAGTGCACTGCAGGCAGCGTCGTATCATGGACACGATGCTATTGCTCGGTTACTCCTGGAGAAAGGAACAGACGTGAATGCGTGGGGAGGGAATTATCGTAGTGCCGTGCACCTGGCAGCATCAAGAGGTCACGTAAAGCTCGTAAGGCTACTGCTGGCGAAAGGGGCTCGCTTGGATGTCGAAGATGAACTAGTGGCGGCGGCGTCAGCAGGTCACGATGCCGTCGTCCGGTTACTGCTGGAGATGGGGGCAGAGGTGAACACAAGAGGAGAGATGGATAGTGCGCTGCAAGCGGCGTCAGCGGCGGGTCATGATGCTATCGTTCAATTGCTTCTGGACAAGGGAGCGGACGTGAATGCACGAAGAGAGGATCGTGGGAGTGCATTGCACCTGGCAGCATCAAGAGGTTACGAGCGCATTGTTCGGTTGCTGTTAAAGAAGGGAGCGGACGTTAATGCAGAGGAAGGACAGTTGGGTAGTGCACTGCAGGCGGCGGCGTCAGGCGGTTACGCTTCTATTGTTCAATTGCTGCTCGAGAAAGGAGCGGACGTGAACATTCAGGGAGGATGGCACGGCTACGCGCTGCAAGCGGCGTCTTATCGTGGCCACGGCACCATAGTTCGCTTGCTGCTGGATAGTGGGGCGGACGTGAACATTCAGAGAGGATGGCATGGCAATGCGCTACAAGCAGCGTCGTTAGAAGGTCACGACGACATCGCTCGGCTCCTGCTGGAGAAGGGAGCGGACGTAAATGCACGAGGACGATATGGTAGTGCGCTCCGTGCGGCCTCACATCGCGGTCACGACGCGATAGTTCGTCGGCTGCTGGATAGTGGAGCGGATGTGAACATTCAAGGAGAATGGCTTGACAAGATCTTAGAGCCGCGGTCCTTCCGCGTGCCTTGTTCGGTCGGCGATAAAGGCACGGGTGTCTGTGCACTGCAGGAGGCGTCATCACGTGGCCACGAGAACATTGTTCGCTTGCTGCTAGAGCATGGAGCAGATGTAAATGCACCAGGAGACCAGCGTGGCAACGCACTGCAGGCGGCATCGATAGGAGGTCACGAGAACACTGTTCGCTTATTATTAGAGCATGGAGCGGAGGTTAACAAAGTAGGACGACTGTGTGGCAGCGCATTGCAACACGCGTCATCAGGAGGCCACATGAACATTGTTCGTTTGCTACTAGAGCACGGAGCTGACGTGAAGGCACGAAACGAGGCGTTGTACGCGGCATCATTTAGAGGTCACGAGAACATTGTTTGGTTGCTACTAGAGAAGGGGGGGGACGTGAACGCGCCAGGACCCTATGGCAGTAACCTGCAGGCGGCTGCGTCAGGAGGTCACGAGAAGATCGTTCGGATGCTAATAGAGAGAGGAGCGGACGTGAACACACGAGTAAGGGAGTGGTGCCCCCGCAGTGCATTGCAGGCAGCAGCATCAGAAGGTCACGCGAACATTGTTCATTTGCTACTAGAGAAGGGTGCGGATGTGAACGTACCAGAAGATTGCAGTCCCTTGCGAGAGGCGGCATCACGTGGTCACGAGGCCATTGTTCACTTACTACTAGAGCATGGAGCGGATGTAAACGCACCAGGAAACCAGCGTGGCAATGCGCTACAGGGGGCATCATCAATAGGTCACGAAAACATCGTCCGGTTGCTACTAGCCAACGGAGCAGACGCGGATGCATCAGCGGGAAACTGGAATGGCAGTTCTCATTTGGGGAAAGCAGCGTACAGACTGACCAAGGACACAATTGGAGAGGCATATGTCAGCGCACTGCAGCGGGCGTCATTTCATGGTCACAAGAACATTGTCCGGTTGTTGCTAGAGCATGTAGCAGACAGAGGAGAGTATGGCCGTGCGCTGTGGGCAGCATCATTAGGTGGCAACACGGATATTTTCCAGTTGCTGCTGGAGCATGGGGCGGAGGTGAACGTAGGAGGAGCTGATGCGTTGCAGGCGGCGTGTTCAGATGGTCACATGATCATTGTCCGGTTGCTGCTCGATCTTGGAGTAGACGTGAACACAGATGGGATAGAATATGGCCGTGCGCTGCGGGAGGCGTCATCAAGGGGTCACGAGAACATTGTCCGGTTGTTACTAAAGCGTGGAGCGGACGTGAATGTACCCAAAGGAAAAGGGTATAGTAATGCACTGCAGGAGGCGTCATCAGGGGGACACGACAACATCGTTCAGTTGCTCCTAGAGAACGGCGCGGACGCCAATGCACCAGGAGACACTGCCTTGGAGAGGGCGTCGCTTCATGGACACGAGAACATCGCTCGGTTGCTGTTAAAGCATGGGGCAGACGTGAATGTATCTGGAGGACAGTGTTATGGTAACCCCTTGTGCGCAGCGTCGTTCGGAGGTCGCAAGAACATCGTTTGGCTGCTGCTAGAAAAGGGAGCAGATGTCAATGCACAAGGGGGGTGGTTTGGAAGTGCATTACAGGCGGCTTCATTCACTGGTCATGACAACATCGTCCGGTTACTACTAGCGAAGGGAGCAAGAAATACCAATGGGGGTGAAGCGGGTCCTATCTTGACGTCGAGACCGAAGACGTGGAAATTCAAGACAAGCGGAAGAAGCAGCAAATGAAATGAAGCAGGATCCATAAGACTGGGAAATTGCTGTGCTGCATTGCTGCGCTGCACTCAAAAATGTAAATAAATGAACCGGCACACCTGTTGACGCCGCACATTAATATTCCTATTTCTCTTAAATCACAATATGAGAAAAACTGAAAAGAAAAACTGAAAGGTGAAAATTTCTTAATGGACCAAGAACAGTAATAATTTGACAATATTAGCTTGTTTTATTTTCAATTTGAGCTCTTTCCCACTTATATATCTGGTATGAAGACATAAAAAGCAGTTGTGGCTGTTGTTTTATCTTTATGTTGTTGCTTAGGTCCTCTGGACCAAATTTTTGCTCTGAGGTCAAAAGCACCTGTGTAGCGATGATGCCCCAAAATGGTCATAACCTTAAGTCAAGCCTGCATACCATACATGTCTACCCCAGCATTACCACCATTTTGAGTCAAGAAATCAATTCATAAAGAAACAAAATTGAGTCACAATCATCATCATGAGCCAAGGGAACATCGGTACCTCCCTAAATCCATCAATAAATCCATCTGAGATGAGGGACCTGCATATATGTGGTCCAAACAAGCCAAGAAAACCCTTAAACATTCTGGGAGTCATTCTCCTCGCTCCCTATGTGACTCCTCAATTTCAAACCATTTAATCAACCCTATACTACCATATGGACCCTTGGGAGAAACCCCCTTTGACTTTATCCTATATTTTATTCTGTCCTCTCCTGTTCATCCACAAACATTTATTCCACATTTATTTCAATCCAGAACAAGTTCCTTAAGCTCATAATTAACCCCCTTTTGATACAGAACATTTTGTGAACAATGTTTTTCCACATTCAACTCCTAGCCCTCACAAAGACTATAATGACTCCACCTGACCTCATCTTTTTCTTTACCAAAGAAGCATGACACCATCTTGTTCACGACAAGCACATGAAAGAAGCTGAATTAGCTCTTGTTGCTGATTGGAAAGGATGAGAAATACCCCTAATTGTTGGAGATGAATCTTAAGGACTAGAGTGCTGAAGGATGATCAGACACTGGATAACAGATAGTGAATACTCCAGAGATATATTGGTAACACATAGGAATCAAAGAGAGGATTCCACATCTCCAGGGATTAATGGCGCATTTGCTTATGTAATAAGCACCCATAACACTTACGGGGAATCGGTAATCCTGTTCTGTGAGTCCTGTAATATGTGTAGATTTATTCTGATTTTCTGTGCTGTGTCCTTCATAATGTGGCCCTATGATTATGTAAGCAGAGAGTCAAATATACAATAACAGTTTTCCCTTATTAGTGTTGAGATTAATTCCTAATCCCTGTGGGGAGAAGAGGTTCTTTATATTAGACCCCCCCTCATAATCCGCTGTTTGTTCTCATGGCCCATATCCTGTTCCCAGGAATACACTTTATATAAGCCATTCCCACGGGGTCATTACAAGTTGTTTACTTTTCAATGTCCGACTCTAATGGCTGTATCCTAGTATACAAATTTAATAACCTTCTGGGAAATCAAGTGTATCTCTGGGGTCTTGTGACCTGAATGTGGATGCTGGGTCTAGGAATGGTTAGCATAAATAAATAGTGTTTTCAATTTGTGGGTGCATTGCAAAATGTCAATCTCTCTACTCTGGATACTCGTGTATCCTGTGTACATCATTCAATTCAGATTTTATTCAGCTGCTCACACGAATGTTTGCTACTTCCTCCCTACCCCATGACAAACTTTTCTAGGTGTCTTCTTCATGGTCCAGAATAGCCAATCCAGGAGTGCTTTATACACTGGAGATTCTGTGATTTTGACTGCATGAAGACCGAGTGCACAGTGTGTGTGTAAGGGCAATCTTGACCTTACCCAGGATATGCCTACTGGCAGGCATACTGCAGGGGATACTACCCTGTCAGCATCCTCCCTAGGCCTGCAAGGGGACTTGAACCCCAAGCTACCTACAGGGACTCACTCTAGGCTGGTAAGGGAAATCCAAAGTTATATAAAGATCAAGTAGTAACTACAGCAGCGGGACACATACCTGGTAAGGGAAATCCAAAGAGAAAAGGGTGAGGATTCCCTTACCTAAGCGACCAACTATATAGCTACTGGCGGTCAAACAAGAGCAAACAAGGGTGTAACTAGCACTAGGGAAAAATAAAGAAAAAGGGAGGTGAAGGACATAATACTAGAGATAGGATAGATCTAGTATAGTAGGAAATAAGGAGAAGGAGGGAAAGGAAAAGGGGGAAGGGGAAAAAAGAGGAAAAAGAGAGGAAAAAGGGAATAAACTGGTTGTCCCCTGACAGTGTGTACATTTGCAAGGTGGTGAGCAGACCATAATTATGAAACTTCAAGGTACTTGACACTTGATCATCAATAGCAACTCCTTCCAACTATGATTATGGTTATGATTGTTCATTCATCCATTAGGCCACCTATTCTTTGGAACCATCACCCAAGTCAAAGCATGTATAAGGCAGCTGCTTGACTCGTCCTCATGGCAGAGCAGCCCAATCCACTTCCTTGTCGTGGATCTTTCCCTTGTTGCTGGTGTGGACCTCTCATTGGTCGAAGCTTTCATGGGAGTACAGAGGCTCCTTGTGGGGAGAGATATTATTTTCATATTATGTGGCTTTGCACTCAACTCTGAGGTCAGGAAGGTGTTGAAAAATGTAGATCTTTTCCATGAAGATGGCATGGAGCTCTTTTCAAACATCAATGAGGCTTTGGAATGTATGTCCCTCCATGCCTCTTCCTTTCCTTGGTTATATCTTCTTAGTGGAAAGTTTCCTTCATTTTCTCCCTCACAGGGACTGAGAATGCATACCTGAAAGCATGGCTAATGTCATGAAAAAATGAGATAAACTGCTTCTTGTTGTCTGTAAGTTCATATGCATACAGATCTGTATATGCATCCACACAATCTGTAGAACCCGTAGCCCCATTGTACACCATGAATTGCAGAAGGCATGTGTCATGAGTATTGGAAAAAAAAAGGCTTCACTTAAGCCATTTGTTGGGTTCTGCAATGCAGGTTTATTTGTGTATTTGTCAAGACCCCACCGCCGAACCGAAGCCCCCGGCCCCTCGGGCCCGAGTCCCCATTCACCTCAAACACGTTTCATATCCGTCCCACTCGTTTGATCTCCTTTTGCATAGCTTACGACCCTGACCTCGGTCATCCGGTCTCCGATCTCCGAACCCCTCCGTATATAAGCTATTCGTTCATGTACATGATAGTCAGTTCTGATATCAACTAAGATACCCCAATACACCTTGCCTAATCTCTACGCTCCTTTGTTCCCTTCGTTAAGGTCACTCCCGAACTTTGGGTGACCTTGGGCCTCGTCCGAAATACGGGACAGGACTCTGAGCTGGCGCAGCACATAAGCTGAAGCCAAGTCCCACTCGAC
Organism: Ramaria sp. MG151; assembly: GCA_003314545.1. NCBI lineage: Eukaryota > Fungi > Basidiomycota > Agaricomycetes > Gomphales > Gomphaceae > Ramaria > Ramaria sp. MG151. The sequence goes on along the minus strand of QMFG01000550.1, from coordinate 75,257 downwards.
CCGCTCGCTGAGCCTCGGCCCCTCTCGGCAACCTGACCCTGAACCTCGGTCGATTCTATATTGAGTCCCAACCCTCACTTTGTCTCCACTAAGATCTAGTTCTTAACAGTATTCTATGTAGAAGCGAGTGAAGATACCATTGTTTGTATCTTTAGTCTGAACTGCGATGGTGGTGATGGGCAAAGAAACTCCGCTTAAACAAGGTGAGACATGACCCCTGTTGTTTGTCTGTCACCTTCCTTCAAAACCACCACATCGTATATCCATACATTCTGTCAACTATCACTCAATCCACCTCGGGAGCCACTCTGTCTGATTATATTTCATTCACAACCAATTTGACTTACTGCAAACTTCCAAATGTCCCTTTATGACATTATTTTCAGTTCTCAGATGCATTTCATGTTGGAGCAATATCTGGTTTGTTGGTCATAATTTGGTGAGCAAGAATAATTGACATATGTTATGAGACTCGTTGTGCACATTTGTATTTTGATTCAGATGTGACTGGGTGGGGTTTACTGCATGTTCCCAGATGTTGTCCTGTTGAATTCAGGCTGTTTTGTGATCCACAATGGACCAGACATGATGTGGATATGTGTCAGTACCCACACCACCGAACCGAACCCCCGGCCCTTTGGGCCCGAACCCCTGTTCACCTCAAACATGTTTCATATCCGTCCCATCTGTTTGATCTCCTTTTGCGTAGCTTACAACCCTGACCTTGGTCATCCGGTCCCTGATCCCCAAACCCCTCCATATATAAGCCACTCGTTCATGGACATGAAAATCAGTTCTGATATCGACTAAGATATCCAAATACAATCTTGTTTAATTCTTATGCTCCTTCGCTCCCTTTGCTAAGGTCACGCCCAAAATACGGGACAGGACTCTGAGCTGGCACAGCACATAAGCTGAAGCCAAGTCCCATCTGACCCGTTCGCTGAGCCTCAGCCCCCCTCGGCCCTCCGACCCCAAACCTCGGTCGACTCTATCTTGAGTCCCAACTTTAACTCTGCCTCCGCTCCGACTCAGTTCTTAATAATATGATGTGGAACTTGTGAACACATTTGCTTCCTGTTCACAGGTTCGCGGTTGTCAGAATCAATTATCAAAGATAAATGTTATAGATGAATGTAGTGTTAGTAGTAAAGTTCGAAAATGTTTTAATCCTAATGGAATGATATTCGAAAGTGAATAGGAATCCTACAGTAAAAGCAAATGGCTTTTGGAATGTTTGCGAAAAGGTGCATAGTTCCGAAGAGGGAGATATTCTGAAAGGATTCTCTCTTGTAGATTGAATGAACTTTGCAGTCCATGTTGACCACAGCCAATGGTCTCACATTCTTTCAAAGTGTGTTTAAACTAATATAGATAAGTTTAGAGTACTCACTCCAATGTGAAGTTGTTGTTCAATGTAGTTCACAATGATTTGGCAAGTTGGAGTAGGTGTCAGAACCCATCCCCAACTGATTCCCGAGACCTTTGGCCCCCGGGCCCGAGACCCCAACCGTCACATTTCACCTAATTATACTTCATGTTTGATCTCTTCCCTTCATAACTTACGACCCTGACCTTCGGTTATTCGGTCACCGATCTCCGAGCCCTCTCATATATAAATCGCTCATTCATGTATATGATAACCAGTTCTGATATCGACAAAGATACCCCAATACACCTTGTTTAATCTCTACGCTCCTTCGTCCCCTCCGCTAAGGTCACGCCCGAACTTTGGGTGACCTCGGGCCTTGTCCAAAATACGGGACAGGACTCTAAGCTGGCGCAACACATAAGCTGAAGCCGAGTCCCACTCGACCTGTTCGCCGAGCCTCAGCCCCCCCCGGCCCCCCGACCCCAAATCTCGGTCGACTCTATATTGAGTCCCAACCTTCACTCTGCCTCTGCTAAGATTCAGTTCTTAACAGTATATCAGAACTCCCAAAGCTCAGACAGTCCTTATGACCCCAACCACCTGATCCGCTGCTCGAAACCAAATCAGTAGAGCAACACCCTCCATCCTAGCTCGAAGAGCAAGGAACTCCCCGACCCCAACTCCATTGTTTCGACACCAAAACATGCCCCTTCACAATCATTTGGTTCCTGAGGACACATCGAGGAAGTCCCCGATGACCCCAAACCATATCACAAACCCCCCGACGATGATCCAAACCCCGACCCAAATCCTGACCCCGACCCCGACCCTGACCCACCGTCGGACAATGACGCCAATGTTGGAGAATCCCTCGCCAAGGCTCTCTCCAAGATTGTGGACCTCATGGGTCCCCAAAAAACTGAATCCTCAAAAGTGAAAATTCGGGAACCCGATACCTTTGATGGGTTGGACCCGAAGAAGCTACAAGGCTTCCTCCTTTAGTGCAAACTGAATTTCCGTGCCCGACCGAAAGCATTCTCGGAAGAGTCTGCCAAGGTCAACTACGCCCTGTCCTTCCTCAAAGGCATGGCTCTTGATTATTTCGAGCTGTACCTTACTGATGACGCTTCATTTGAACCTGAGTGGTTCAACAACTACGATAGCTTCACCGAGGAGCTCATGATCAACTTCGGCCTGTACGACGCAGTCATGGACACCAAAGTAGACCTTGAGAACCTCGTGATGAAGGACAGTCACAAGGCCACCAAGTTTTTTGTCAAATTCTATCACCTCGCCTCGCTCGTCGACTACAACGACCAAGCGCTGCTTCGGAAGGCCTATCTCGCCCTCCCGAAGTGGATCAAAGACGAGATGATTCATTTCGACAAACCCCGCACCCTGGATAAGCTCCGAGATCTGGTCCAACGGATCGACCAGCACTACTGGGAACATCGAGGCGAGCTTGCTCGCGAAACGACCCAGTCGTTGTCAAGGTCCGAACCTCGGACTGAGAAATTGGTTGCCCCAGCCCCGAACACGACCCCGAAGGCACAGCAAGGTACCTTGGCCAAAGGCAAAGAGGCTGCGAAGCCTTCTACGCCTCAGTCAAAGGGACCCGACCTCTCGGGTAAGCTCGGGCCCGATGTTAAGAACTAGATCTTAGCGGAGGAAAAGTGAGGATTGGGACTCGATCTAGAGTTGACCGAGGTTCGGGGTCGGGTTGCTGAGGGGGGCCGAGGCTCGGCGAACGGGTTGAGTGGGACTTGGCTTCAGCTTATGTGCTGCGCCAGCTCAGAGTCCTGTCCCGTATTTCGGACGAGGCCCGAGGTCACCCGAAGGAATGTAGAGATTAAGCAATGTGTATTGGGGTATCTTAGTTGATATCAGAACTGGTTATGATGTACATGAATGAGCGAATTATATACGGGAGGGTTTGGGGACCGGTGACCGAATGACCGAAGTCAGGGTCGTAAGCTATGAGGGGAAGAGATCAAACGGAAGGTAGGAATAGATGAAACGTGATGGTCGGGGTTTCGGGCCCGGGGGCCCAAGGTTTCATTCGGGTTCTGACAGGAATGCATGATGCGATCGGGACAAGGAAATCGGCTGCAGATCGGGATCAGCAGTACTATGCTTGTCAGTCAGGGATAAACTGACCGTGTTTCGTGAGTTCTAACAGAGTGTATGACGTACCACATGCGATAGACCGGTCTTCGGACATCAGTGCCTTCACGAGCGAAGGAATTGAATTGGCAATTGATGCACGGAACTCGGCTGGTCTGGATCAGCAGCGCCGAACGAGTCAACCAGAGATAACCTGACCATGTTTCGCAAGAGCTAATAAAATAGTGGCACGGAGTTCGACTGGCGATCACGGTCAGAGATACTACGTTAGTAAAACAGTGCAGTAGAATTCAGCAGCCTAATGAGCGCGGGAATTGCAGGACGGGATTCAGCTAGAGATTATTGTCAGTGACTCCAGACAAACCAATCATGAAAAAAAAATGACGATGATCGGTGAGGTTCGACAGGGCAAGTGCAGCGGTCGAGAACTGAGGAGCTTATGTCTAGCGAGGCCAGACTGGCCCATCAGTGTAGACCGCTTCAAATATTTTTGATCTCCGCCCCAAAAACGCCTATGGATTGGAGTCCGATGCCGCCCCCTAAACCTACTTGCAGCCACCGTCATCGTCAGTCACCAGCATTGTACGCAGTGACTTCACTATTCCTTAACCTGTCGCCAGCATTCTACACAGCGACTTCCCTCTTCCTTGTTCTATATTCCATGTTACCAGCGTTCAACACAGTGACTCTGCCCCAAAAATGCCTATGGATTGGAGTCCGACGCTGCCCCCTAAACCTACTTGCAGCCACCATCATCGTAAGTCACCAGCGTTGTACGCAGTGACTTCCCTATTCCTTAACCTGTCATCAGCATTCTACACAGCGACTTCCCTCTTTCTTGTTCTACCTTCCTTAGTCTACCTTCTGTGTCACCAGCATTCTATGCAGTGACTCTTCCTTGGTCTACCTTGGTCCACCTGCCTTGTCACCAGCATTCTACGCAGTGACTCTTCCTTGGTCTACTGTCCTTGGTATACCTTCCTTGTCACCAGCATTCTACGCAGTGACTCTTCCTTGGTCTACCTTGGTCCACCTGCCTTGTCACCAGCATTCTATGCAGTGACTCTTCCTTGGTCTACCTTCCTTGGTACACCTTCCTTGGTATACCTTCCTTGGTATACCTTCCTTGTCACCAGCATTCTATGCAGTGACTCTTCCTTGGTCTACCTTCCTTGGTATACCTTCCTTGGTATACCTTCCTTGTCACCAGCATTCTATGCAGTGACTCTTCCTTGGTCTACCTTCCTTGGTCTACCTTCCTTGTCACCAGCATTCAACACAGTGACTTCCCTCTTCCTTGGTCTACCTTCCTTGGTCTACCTTCCATGTCACCAGCATTCTACGCAGTGACTTCCCTCTTCCTTGCTCTACCTTCCTTGGTCTACCTTCCGTGTCACCAGCATTCTACACAGTGACTTCCCTCTTCCTTGGTCTACCGCCCGTGTCACCAGCATTCAACACAGTGATTGCCATTGTTCATTCCCACCTGTCATAACCTCTCTACACTGCAGTTGCCCATGTAATCATCTGGCCTCCTTTGCATTTCATAGTCAGAGCCAGGAAATTTTGCTTGCGGCTTAACTTACAGACAATGACAAGCAGTTTATCTCATTTTTTCGTGACATTAGCCATGCTTTCAGGTATGCATTCTCAGTCCCTGTGAGGGAGAAAATGAAGGAATTATTCTGCTAAGAAGATATATTTCTAAACTGAATAACACCCATAGGAATACGAGTTTCATTATTTCATGCAGTCTACGGCGCCAAAGTAATTAGGGCTAGAGTTTAGCTTAAAATGGCTCTCTTGCTTTAACCAGGAACCGATAACAAAAAGGAACAAGATGCCTTGGTAAAATGATATACAACCTATATGATCCACTGATGATCAAGAGAAAAGAGTGACAGGTGAAGGAGAAAAATTGGAATTGGGTGAATGTTTATATTATTAAGGAACAGGATACATGAGTATCCAAAGTGGAGAGATTGACTTTTTGCAATCCACCCACAAATTGAAAACACTATTTATTTATGCTAACCATTCCTAGACCCAGCATCCACATTCAGGTCACAAGACCCCGGGTATACACTTGATTTCCCAGAAGGTTATTAAGATTGTATACTAGGATATGGTCATTAGAGTCGGACATTGAAAAGTAAACAACTTGTAATGACACCGTGGGAATGGCTTATATAAAGTGTATTCATGGGAACGGGATATGGGCCATGAGAACAAACAGCGGATTATGTGGGGGGGTCCAATATAAAAAGGAACCTCTTCTCCCTTCGGGGAATCAGTAAAAAGAAGGAAGGTACCCTTCACCTCTGCGTTGACCATCAAGCCCTCAATTGCATCATGCAAAAGAACAAATACCCCATCCCTCTTATTCCCAATCTCATCGACCAACACAAGGGCGCGAACATTTACACCAAATTTGACCTTCAAGCAGGTTATCACAATATCCAATGGCTGCTGGTCAGGAATGGAAGACCACCTTTCAAACACAATATGGACTCTTTGAATTCCTCGTTATGCCCATGGGCCTCACCAACTCCCCTGCTACCTTTCAACACTTCATGAATGATATCTTTCAGGATATGGCAGATGTTTTCATTATTGTTTATCTTGATGATATACTTATATTTTCAAAGAACATTGAGGACCATCGGAAGCACATTTGGCAGGTCCTTGCACATCTTCAGAAACATCACCTCTGGGTCAAACCCAAAAAATACATTTTCCATTCAAGTTGGGTTGAATTTCTTGGATTCATCATCTCAGGAGCAGGTGTCTCTGTGGACAAGCCAAATCTGCCACAATCCTTGCCTTGCCAACTCCAACAAACATCAAGGAGGTCCAATCCTTCCTAGGATTTGCCAATTTCTATCAACACTTCATCCTCTGCTTTTTGGACATTTTCACACCACTCACCCATCTCACCCAAAAGGATACTCCATTTGAGTGGGGTCCCAAACAGCAGGAGGCATTTGATAAGCTTAAAAATGCATTCTCATCTGCTCCTATACTCATTCACTTTGATCCGAAGAATCCGATTGTAGTAGAGACAGATGCATCAGATTATGCCATCGCTGCGATTCTTTTGCAGATCACTCTCGAAGATGGTAACATCCATCCCATTGCATTCTATTCCAGAGGAATGATTCCAGCCAAGCTCAACTACGAGATATACAACAAGGAACTCCTTGCCATCTATGAGGCCCTCAAACAATGGTGCAATTATTTGGAGGGCACAACCCATGTCATCCTTGTCCTCTCCGACCACAAGAACCTCAAATACTTCATTACATTGAAGCAACTCACTCGCAGACAGGTTCGATGGTCCGAACACCTTTTGGGTTTCAACTATATCATTCATTACCATGCGGGAAGATTAGGAACCAAGCCCAATGCACTCATCTGTCAAGGCTATAAAAAGTAAGAGGGCGGAGCAATGAATGAAGAGAGAAGAGCGTGGCATTAACTTGAGCCAGCTATGAGACACAGAGACAGAAAGATACTTGAAGCGAGAGAACAGTTACCTCTTGCTTAAACGACAGACTCAACAATAGTGAGTGGTCAGGCTAAAACTGACTAATTTATTTTGCTACCTAAGTAAACTACTTATACAAGAGGAAATAGGAGTTTAGGGGCTTAGGAGCAGAAACATTTAGGAACCGGCCATTGGAACTTATCTAGAAATATGGGGAACGGCCGATACCCGACGAACATGCCAACAGTCTATGGAACTTGGATTTGCTGACTCCAGAACAAGCATCCTCTTTTAAACAGTTACAAATGCACGAATTTTCGGAGGCTTCTTATAATAGCAATATGTGGGACTTAGATTTCATATCTTCAAATCCTCCAGTTAATGGAGTGTCTCCTGCCATGGTGGCCACAACAGACATACTTGACATGGATCATCTAGATACTCTTGGAACCTTGCCGCTATCTCACTCTACGGAGCCACCACGCACCAGTACCCCAGGGAGTTGGACACGCACAGAAGCCCAAGTTCTGGATCTTCATTATTTGTTGCACCAATACGGGAAGTGTCCTCAACCATATTACCTACTGTGCATCAGATGCAGCCAGCAGGAGGGGTCTCATATTGGACTTCATTGGATTGGCGACTTCTCTACCGAGCCCTTAGACAACAACTTTTCAATACCTCTGAAACAAAACTGGAGTGTCCCAGTGTGGCATTTACGTCTTCATTCGACCATTTGACGGATTCTGGACCCTCCACCAGTAACACCTTCATCTTCTGACCTTGCTTTGCCAATTACAACTCCACTTATTTTCCCTCTGCCAGATTTCCTATTCAGATTGCGTTCCAGACAAGAGGTGGGCCATCAATATGCAGGGAGGCGGCTGAGAATGAAGCAACTGCCATCCATAACGTGACTGACAGACCTTTGGTTCGAGGGGGAGTTTGGGATACGATTTCGTCCTGAATGTCAGACCAAGTCCATCAAGACTATAAACTGAATGTCGTACAGCAAAGTCCATCACGACTATAAACTGATTAACTTGACTTGACCGACCTTTGGTTCAAGGGGGAGTTCTAGATACGATGTCGACCCAAATGTCGTATTGAGTCCATCAAGACTATAAACTGATAAACCTGACCTGAGTCCATCACGACTATAAACTGATGAACCCGACTTGAGTCCATCATGACTATAAACTAATGAACCGACCTGGAGTCCATCATGACTATAAGCTGAAGAACTCGACTTGAGTCCGTCATGACTATAAACTGATGAAATGGACCAGAGTCCTCTATGACTTTAAACTGGACCAGAGTCCGCTATGACTTTAAACTAGATTGGAGTCCGCTATGACTTTAAACTGGATTGGAGTCCTCTATGACTTTAAACTGGATCGGAGTCCTCTATGACTTTAAACTGGACCGGAGTCCACTATGACTTTAAACTGGATTGGAGTCCGCTACGACTTTAAACTGAGCACGACTACCGTGGACAAGTAACACAACAAATCGGCAACCCATACTATCTACGCACACGGCGTACGGACAACTGCTACAACTCACGCTCACGCATTCTCATTCCCGCGCACTTTGTTCAGTGCACTCGCTCTCACATATCATGCTCATTTGCGCTGGTTCACACTCGTCTGCCCCTTGTCCTCATATGCTCGCAGACGTTCACAAAAAGAAAGACAATATTGCAAGCCTCTCAAACACTCACAACTTGTGTTTGACAGCCTTGAAGGGGTGTGTTTATACACTCAAGCGTTCCCTGAAACACCACGCATGTTCACAATATCTGCAATATGTCCTGCCTTTCCTACGTGCACTCGCAATTCATCCCTTTTAAAAACTGAAATAAAACTTTATTTATTTCTTGAATGGACGAGTGCCGCTGAAGATGTGCGACAGACGCAAGTGTCACGATCACAGTCTGGACATTCAATTCACACTATATTCGTTCCGAAGCAATCCTTCCGAAGCTTTTCATCTGAAGCCCAAAGCAACATTCCCACACTCCCATCACTTTCATCCCACAACCCTTTTTGTCTATCACTTTGACTCAAATACACCATCTATTGAATCAATTCTCGTGAAACAATCAGTGGTCAGGTCCAATCATATTCTTTTTTTAGAAAAGGAGCACCCTGACTATCCCCATCACTATCCCCATCTTTCACCATAAAATTATGGATTGAGTTATTCATATTCACTCAAAGCTTGCGATGACATGCCATATCATCAGGCTTAATGATATGAACGTTCTAGACTCTCATAATGACTCTCCGAAAGATTTAGGCATGGCTATCCCCACCCGAAGAGCCATGTGATTCGGAAACATGTTTCAAGAGTTGGTGATGGTCTATTATCCTTTTTCTTCATTCACAATTTTCCTTCCATCACTATTCTACGTTTTCTATGGCCTTTAATTAGTATACATGTACCTTGATTACTTTCCGATCCTCACAGACTCATTCCCATTAGCCCTCTCTTCCGAACCCTTTGGTATATAGCTAAACACATTCGCATGTATGTTCCCTAGTTCAATTATCGTATGTCAACTTGATTTTCTACTCACACTTGCCAACTCACTCCCAACTCAACTTCAACAACAACTTTATACTTTTTGAGTAAGCACTCCAATCCCACTTTTATTAGTTAAATCCACTTCAAGGAATGTAAAATCATTGGCTGTGATTGACATGAACTGCAAAGTTCATTCGATCCACGAGATAGAATCCTTTCGGAACCTCTGTCTCTTCGGAACTATGTACTTCATTCGCAGACGTTCCGAAAGCTATTCGCTTTTACTGTAGGATTTCTATTCACTTTTCAAAACCATCCTGTTACCATTAGGAGTATTTCCGAACACTTTTACTAACCCAATCTTCACATACATCTTTTATCACTATTATTTGGATTCTGACAGCAAGCCCCGATTGATGATCTAGAGATCTCGTGATCAATCTAGATCGTAATAGCGCCGGGTGTCAAAGGACCCAGGAATTCGGCCTGGATGCAGGGTCAACGAAGATAGGTGTCGAAAGTTCGCCGTACGAAGGATCAACTCGATGTGTATAGCGCGAATAGAGTAGGAATATCAATATGTCAAAAGAAAATTGATAAGTCCCGAGGAGATTGCAGATAAGAGGCGACTACAAGACAATTTGATGGAAAGACTTAAAATAAGGAATGTGGTGAACGGATTTTACAATCAGTTACATATTTTCGTACTACATTGGCAGTACTTATACAAGTATTCATGACTAAATGACAACGAGACACGGAACAATTAACTAGGGGGTTTTTACATGTGTTAAGGTACAAAATAAGCGGCTATGTATTCAGAAGGGTGGATTGAGTATGAGAACGCAGGGTCGAGGGTAGATAGATTGGAAACTATACTAGGGGTTTGGGGCATGTGATTGTGGAGTAGGATATGAGACAGGGTAGAGGGGAGATATAATACAATAAAAAATAGAAAAAATAGAAGTAGGCGGCACCTGACATATCAACTGATATCCCCTGAATTTCCATTGACTCGTGATTGGATAAATACCCATATGTCATGGAATTAAGGATGGGGTACTGTCTCAGAGGTGAGATAAAGTGTTTCAGGTGTGTCGGAACAGCATCATCGGTGATGCTGCTCAGTCTCGTATGCCCGGAATAATTTGTCTTCTTATTTCGTTGGGAATTCAAAGGTCTTCATTGGTGGGTTGTTTTGATATTTTTTTGTATATTGTTTGGTCATGTAAATGACTGCATATATGTGCGACGGATGCTACGGTGTCTGATGTTCGCGTCGATTACATAATCTGTGGGAGGGCGATCAGACGTCATATAATATAAATGACAATCCCGAGCAACTACACGCACACTGGCAGTCTCACGTCACACACATTCATCATATCCACACTCGCAGTCTCATTCACACGCATGCACACTCGCGCTCTCACATTTTTCCTGTGCGCACTTGCACCGGTACCTCCAATCTATCACTCTCTCACTCTTCCTCATTATTCCCTACACACAATCTCACTGCATCTGGCCAGAATGCATCATGCCTTGTTTCCACGTCACATCACGCCACACCATTATTCATTGGGTCATTTTCCAAGTCACACCACTATTCCGACCCATCTACACCACTATAGCCTTTTTGGGCCATCATCATCTGATCCTTCTAATTTTCAACTGCTGGGAGAACTGTTTCAAATGCAGCTGACACATCAAACCATTGAAGATGGAATAGTGTCAGAATCCAATTATTAAAGAGAAGTGTTATGGATGAATGCATTGTTAGCAATAACGTTAGAAGATGTTTTTACATACAGAAAATGGTATTCGAAAGTGAAGGGTAATCCTACAGTAAAAGCGAAGGGCTTTCGGAATGTTTGCGAAGAGGTGCATAATTCCGAAGAGATAGATATTCCGAAAGGACTCTATCTCATGGATCGGATGAACTGTTTAGTTCATGCCGATCACACCCAATGAGATTACATTCTTTCGAAGTGTAATCAAATCCAAAGTGATGAGTTTTATAGGACTTACTTCGAAGTGAAGTTGTTCTTCAAGATTGTTCACGATGAATTGTTAAACCAAGTAGATCAATCAAGTAGACGTGCAATAATTGAACTAGAGAGCATACATGCGAATGTACTACTTATATACTGGGATGTTCGGAGGCAAGAGCAAATGGGGAGTAGTCCGTTAAGGATCAGAAAAATAGCTAAGGTACATGTATGCTAGTTAATGACCATAGAAAATAGAGAACAAGGGTGGGGTGAAAATTGTGAATGAGAAAAAGATTTAACGAACTAGGAATAAATCCTGAAACCTGTTTCCAAATCATATGTCATTTCGGATAGACGAACTCTTGTTTCACTTCCTTAAACGACGGCCCTGGGTGTCAGGGATGAACGCGTCAACATATTGAATCATATGTCTTGTCATCATAAGCTTTTAGAAGCATAGAATCGACCCTGCTATTGAGTTCCTAGAAATAGATGGGGATAGTGATGGGGATAGTGATGGGGATAGTGTAGATGTTTCTTTTCTGAGGAAAGGCTAATAATAGAACCTAATCTCTTGGTTGGGTCCTTGTGATGTTGCTAGGACGATTCAAGGTGTTAAGGGTGACGAAGTGTTGAATGGTTCATGTGTGACAAGTTTGGCGACAATTCGGGTTCCAAAGAATCGATTCGGAAATGTGATGTTTGGGTGGTTCGGAAGGCGGAGTAGACCATAAATCATGATTGTGACAAATAGATGATTCGGACTGAGGGGGAGTGTTAAGGGTTTGATATTCAGCCTGAATATCTCTTCCTCATACATGCGGAGTTTGAATTTACCGCTATGTTTTGCAGTCATGTGACTCTGTGACCTCAGCTCTTTTCCAAGAGACTAAGATATTCTTCTAGGTAGTTGACTATTACTAATTGAGCTCATTTCCAAGAGACTGAGATAGTTTTTTAGGTCCTCATATTTTAACAAGGACAACTCACAGATCCGATTTCATTTGGTCACCTCACACGCCTACAATTGAACACTTCAGTGGTTGTCAAACAGAATTCCACTCCCAATCCCTACACCCTCTCTGAAGATGGGTTGGTATTGCTTTACAAGGGTCTCATTTATATTCCAAATCACAATGACATTCGATTTGAGGTCCTGAAATCCCAACATGATCATCCACTTGCTGGACACCCAGGCATCACAAAGACCATTAGCAACATTCATCGCCAATACCACTGGCCAAACATGACTCAGTTGTAACCAATTACATTGGATCCTGTTCACCCTGTTGACACACAAAGTCCATCCATCACAAACCATTCAGACCCCTTCAATTCCTTCCAATCACCAAATGACCTTGGGACTCCATATCCATGGACTTCATTGAAGGGCTCCCACTGTCCAATGGACACAATATGATTCTTGTGGTGGTTGTTCACCTTACAAAAATGGCATTTTTCATCCCAACATATTTGGATATTGATGCATCTGAAGTTGCCATGATTTTCTTATGTGAAGTGTTTGCTAAACATGGTACCCCCAGTGATATTATCTCCAATTGAGGGAAACATTTTACTTCGACTTTGTGAACTACTCGGAATCAAAGGGAAGCTTTCAACCACCTATCACTTACAGACCAATGGACAGACCGAATGTGTCAATCAAATCCTCAAACAATATCTTTGGATATACATCAACTATCAGCAGGACAATTGGTCCAGCCTTTCTTCCACTCACCAAATTTGCATACAATAACACCATGCATTCTGCAATGATGTTGACCCCTTTCTTTGCAAACAAAGGGATCCATCCAAAACTCAAAGTGTCATTGACTTCCATTTCTTTGGAAGATGCTTACAAACATTTCACAGATTTGAAGGAGGTCAATCAATTCCTTCATGATCAGATCAAACACACCATCAAACTCTACACCTCCTCCACCGAGAATTGAAGAACCCCCATACCCAATTTTACAGTTGGTGATATGGTATGGGTCAACTCCAGAAACATTCAGACAAAGTGACCATTGAAGAAACTCAATCACCAATGATTGGGACCTTATCCGATTATATCTAAAATCTCTTCACATACCTTCTGATTGGGCTTACCCTTTGATCTACAGAAAATTCACCCTGTCTTTCATGTCTCTCTACTCAAATGAGCAACAGTGTCAACTATTCCCAAACAACTTTCGCTTCCACCACCACCAATCGTAAGTGATTCCAAAGAGGAATACAAGGTGGCCAGCATCTTGGACAGTCATATTCATCAATGAAAGCTTGAATACCTTGTTGCCTGGAAGGGATATGAAAATACTGTTGTGGAATTGATTAGAGGCACATATACCCCATCCCCGAGGTACCCAGACAGGCACTTAAGTGCCGGATAGGAGGGGAGGGGAATATATGCTGAATTCCTTAAGTCAATCTCATTCAATCAGTTCATTTATGGCTCACTTTTAGATACCATTGGAGTATGTGGACGAAGTTGTATTAGCTAAAGCTCCCTAGTTATTTAGTTATGTATTAATAGTTCCCAGTCAGGGATGACTGGAAACTATACAGCTGCACAGGCAGCTGTAGACGAGCCCCTCAGTGTGTTCTATCACTGAGGTGATATCTCTGTCTACAGTTTCAAAATTCCTTCATTATCTATCTACCATACTGCACCCTAAGCAACAACAAATACACCAGAAGCAACATCATGGGAACTAAGTAGCTATGTCACTCATGCCACCTAAAAACTCACTGAATTTCATTCATTGTATCCGAACAAGCCCTCTCCAACATCCTAATCACTATGTCTTCACTTCCTTTTATTATAACTTAATACACATAAACAACTTTTTCGCTATTGTTTACTCTCCATTGTCTCAAAAAAAATAATTTTTTTTCATTAGCTCTGTTTACTTTTGACAAGCTTTTTCGACACAAAAAACAAGTTATATTGTTCTAATTACTTTTCTATGTCTTTTAACACCTTCCTCACCTCTTCCTGCCAATCTGCTACCTCCATCACAGCATGTTGTTGTGCTAACATTGCTTGCTGAAGATCCCAAATTGTGGAACTTCCCTTCTCCATCAACTCCTGCAGGGATGTGGTGATTCTCACATGTTTATGTTTGGATGGCACTTCGATATCAAGTACCTTGCACTTTACAGATGTATGAGTTTTCGGTGGAATTTTGGCCAACTGGGCTGTACTCATGGATGCCTTTGTGGTCAAAATGAAGTGAGATGATAATGCTTTGGCATTTGAGCAATGAGCGATATTGGCTAGTGTATCAGAAATGAAGACTGGTTGTCACCATAACACCAAGGATAACAGAGTAAAAAACCAAAACTCACCTTCCACTGACAAACACTTTTGTTTGTCCCAAATGCACCTTCCACAAGTGTTTCCAAAAATCCTGCTGCAGATGTACTCATTGCTCAAGTACACAATTTTCGACTACCACATGGATGAGCCAGTGAATCGCAATTTGGGGAACACATGTGAAACACTTACATTGACATATATCTTCCCCACAAGCCTCTTAGTGTTTGCTGAATAGCCATGCTTCCCATCCAACGTCTTGGGGATCCTATCTGAATCCTTGACTTTCACCCCTTGACCTTTCACTGGTTTTGTTACCTTTTTTTGCCTTTGCAGGTGTTTCCATCATTTTTGGAAAATCGTTATCAGAAGATGATTTGTTGATATCAGGAGATTCCCATGTTGCCAAAATGTTATCGCTGGTGGTGAAAATATCAGGTCATCTGGGAGATCCAATGCAAAAAGAGGTGTTGGCTTGGGCTTCACTGATCAAACGGGCTCTGCTTCCTTTTCCTTGGCTCCCATTGTACCCTATAAAAGCAATCTTTAAGTCCTTAAACCCTTCATTCTGAATGAACATAGCTTACAGATATGTTTTGGATGTTCTTTATGGCTCTCTTGTCACCATCCGCCTTTTCCTCAGGCATCCCCTCCTCACCATCAGGATCTATTCTCAAAGGAATGATCAGCCCCTCAACAGTTGACTTCTCTGATGCCATCGCATCAAGGTACTCCTTCACAGTGTCTTCTTCAGCTTGGAGGTCATCCAAATGCTTTGGCCGCATGAACCATTGATCCAGTTTGTGCTTTGTGCACACATATCGCCAACAAAGAGGCTATACAAGAATTCAAAGGCAACTACATGTCACCAGGAGTATCACAAACATACCTCTAATATTCAGGTCTCCTGTTGCCATTTCCCAAGGTCCTCCACTAGTGACTCTCACAATTCAGGTTGTGCTGCAAGATGTGCTTCAATCTTCATGAGGAACTCGTCATAAGGGATGTCAACCACTGAAGAAAATGCCATTCACTGTATGGCACTCTGTCACTTCCCCAATAACATTTATCCTATTCCCCATAGATGCCAAAACTATGCACAGACCACCCCAAGGTATCCACTCCTTCGGTAATTGCTGTTTACTGTCAGAATCCAAATATCAGTGATAAAAGATGTGGATGAATGTTGTGTTAGTGAATCTGTTTGGAAATGTTCCTAATGATAATAGTATGGTTTTCGAAAGTGAATAGAAATTCTACAGTAAAAGTGAATGACTTTTGGAACGTTTGCGAACAAAATGCATAGTTCCGAAGAGATAGAGGTTCCGAATGGAGTCCATCTCATAGATCAAATGAACTTCACAGTTCATGCCGATCACAGTCAATGATCTCACATTCTTTGAAGTGGGTTAAACTAATCAAAGTAGAATTGGAGTACTTACTCAAATATGAAGTTGTTGTTTGAGGACGTTTAGGACGAGTTGGTGTCAGAACCCGACCGAAACCTCAGGTCTCCAGGCCCGAATCCCCGACCATCACGTTTCATCTATTCATACCTCCTGTTTGATCTCTTCCCCTCATAGCTTACAACCCTGACCTCGGTCATTCGGTCACCGATCCCCGAACCCTCTCGTATATAATTCGCTCATTCATGTACATGATAATCAGTTCTGATATCGACTAAGATACCCCAATACACCTTGTTTAATCCCTATGCTCTTTCGTCCCCTTCGCTAAGGTCATGCCTGAACTTCAGGTGACCTCGGGCCTTGTCTGAAATACGGGACAGGACTCTGAGCTGGCGCAGCACAGAAGCTGAAGCTGAGTCCCACTCGACCTGTTCACCAAGCCTCGGCCCCCCTCGGCCCCCCGACCCCGAACCTCGGTCGACTCTATATTGAGTCCCAACCTCCACTCTGCCTACGCTAAGATTCAGTTCTTAACAGTATATCAGAACTCCTGAAGCTCAGACAGTCCTTATGACCCCAACCACCCGATCCGCTGCTCGAAACCAAATCAGTAGAGCAACACCCTCCGCCCTAGCTCGAAGAGCAAGGAACTCCCCAACCCCAACTCCGTTGTTTCGACACCGAAACATGCCCCTTCGCAATCATTCGGTTCCTGAGGGACACATTGAGGAAGTCCCCAATGACCCTGAACCATATCGCGAACCTGTCAGAATCCAAATAATAGCAATAGATGTTGTGAATAGATGTTGGGTTAGTAGAAGTGTTCGGAAATGTTCCTAATATTAACAGTGTGGTTTTGGAAAGCAAATAGAAATCCTACAGTAAAAGTGAATGACTTTCGGAACGTTTGCAAATGAAGTGCATAGTTCCGAAGAGACAGAGGTTCCAAAAGGATTCTATCTCATGAATCAAATGAACTTTGCAGTTCATGTCGATCACAGCCAATGATCTTACATTCCTTGAAGTGGATTTAACTAATAAAAGTTGAATTGGAGTGCTTACTCAAAAAATATAAAGTTTGTTGGTAAAGTTGAGTTTGGAGCGAGTTTGGCAAGTGTGAGTAGAAAATCAAGTTGACATATGATAATTGAACTAGGGAATGTACATGCGAATGTGCTAGCTTATATACTGAACCATTCGGAAGAAAGAGCGAATGGGAATGAGTCCGTGAGGATCGGAGAGTAATCAGGGTATATGTATACTAATTAAAGACCATAGGAAACAAAGAACAAGGGTGGTAGGAAAATTGTGAATGAAGAAGAAGATTAACGGACCCACAACAACTCTTGAAACATGTTTCTGAATTACGTGGCTCTTTGGGTAGGGATAGCCATGCCTAAATCTTTCGGATAGTCATTATGAGAGTCTAGAACGTTCATACCGTTAAGCCTGATGATATGGCAAGTCATCGCAAGCTTTGAGTGAATATGAATAACTCAATCCATAGTTTCATGGTGAAAGATGGGGATAGTGATGGGGATAGTCAGGGTGGTTCTTTTCTAAAAAAAGAATATGATGGGACCTGACCACTGATTGTTTCACCAGGATTGTTTCAATAGATGACGTATTTGAGTTGAAGTGATAGGCAAAAGGGTTGTGGGATGAAAGTGATGGGAGTGTGAGAATGTTGTTTTGGACTTCGGACGAACTGCTTTGGAACGATTGCTTTGGAACGAAGATGATCTGAATGTGATGCCCAAATTGTGATCATGACAGAACCCCCCAACGATGATCCAAACCCCGACCCTGACCCACCGTCGGACATGTTATTTTATTATTTCTTCTTCTCCCATCACGCGGCTTTGCATTACGTAATCTACTGATGCATCAGTAGCGCCGCCTAGAATAAAACCAATAAAAACTAATAAAAACAAGTACTAATGTCAATCCAAGGCTTTGGGCCTTAGGAAATTATCTGTTTACATCTTTAGAATCATTCGGCCAACGATGCCCGGCCTATGCAGGGACAAACGTGCGCATATATGCGCTTCGGACACGAACGGGCTTCAACAGCCATCGATCGAGCCCCACATGGCTTTGAAACACTTCCAACAACTCTTACGACACTTCTATTTCCATTCCGGATCACCCCTATCGTCGCCGATCCACGAGCGAAGCCGATCGCTTCGATTTCATTTAGTCAAGCGCCCAGAGCTTCGAAATGGAGTTTCAAGATTTTCTGTCATTGTTTTTTCTTGTTCTTTTGACTCAGTATAGTAGTGAAACACATGATCCACAACTCCTACCACCTCACGATCAGTTTCAGGTATTTTAAACATGTTTTAGTACAATTTTTGTGCATTCTTTCCCTCATGTAGTCTGCAACCCCAGAATCGCTCCATCGCCCCAATTTTCTTCTTGGGAACACAAAGGACAATTAATAGTTAGCTCTCCCTATAAGTACGCTTGTAAAATTCTCCAGAATCCAAGGCAGTATAACCTCCACAGTCTCAGAACAGTCTCCAAATCTTTGCTTGATATCTTTGCAATCCTTGTCTTGTTAACGAATCGTCACCGGCCGTTCGTCATCATTTCAAGAGCTCTATTCGACTCAATAACTATCTCAAAATTGTTAAGTTTGCACTATCTACCTATCTACAAGTCTGCGTCTCTGCACGCGAACTTTAAGCGCTGACAATTTGATTCCGCATCAGCGCATCCCCCGCGCTAGAATTTACACACCGCTTAGATTATCTTTTAGGCGCTTAAAAGCCGCCTCAAACAAATTTGAACAAAACATCAAAAACACTTCAAATAAAATCAAAATAAATAAAATAAAAACTTCTATTTCATTTCTCATTAGGACAATGACACCAATGTTGGAGAATCCCTCGCCAAGGCTCTCTCCAAGATTGCGGACCTCATGGGTCCCCAAAAAACCGAATCCTCGAAAGTGAAAATTCGGGAACCCGATACGTTTGACGGCTCAGACCCGAAGAAGCTACGAGGCTTCCTCCTTCAGTGCAAACTGAATTTCCACACCCGACCGAAAGCATTCTTGGAAGAGTCTGCCAAGGTCAACTACACCCTGTCCTTCCTCAAAGGCATGGCTCTTGATTATTTCAAGCCGTACCTTACTGATGACTCTTCATCTGAACCCGAGTGGTTCAACAACTACGATAGCTTCACCAAGGAGCTCATGATCAACTTCGGCCTGTACGATGCAGTCGCGGACGCCGAAGTAGACCTTGAGAACCTTGTGATGAAGGACAGTCACAAGGCCACCAGGTTTTTCGTTGAATTCTATCGCCTCGACTCGCTCGTCGACTACAACGACCAAGTGCTGCTTTGGAAGGCCTATCTCACCCTCCCGAAGTGGATCAAAGATGAGATGATTCATTTTGACAAACCCCGCACCCTGGATAAGCTCCGAGATCTGGTCCAACGGATCAACCAGCGCTACTGGGAACGTCGAGGCGAGCTTGCTCGCAAAACGACCCAGTCGTCTTCAAGGTCCAAACCTAGGACTGAGAAATTGGCTGCCCCGGCCCCGAACATGACCCCGAAGGCACAGCCAGGTACCTCAGCCAAAGGCAAAGAGGCTGTGAAGCCTCCCACACCTTAGTCAAACGGACCTGACCTCTCGGGTAAGCTCAGGCCCGACAGCAAGCTCACCCCCCAAGAATGCCAACGCCGCTTTGACCTGAACTTGTGTCTGGTCTGCGGGAGCACGGACCACAAAGCTAGTGTGTGTCCAAGAGCCGCAGCCAAGGCCCGAGCGGCGCAGGCAGCCAACCGGTCCTCAGAGGCCAAGGCTGAACCTACGGCTACAGCCCCCGAGGCAAAAAACTGATCCGCAACCCTTCAGCCTATGCACGTCGCGAGGGTTGCGTTGACCCTGAACGTGCAGACTTGGAGGTTAGACTTAATGCTTCTGCTCTCTTTAGTCCTACGTCTCTCGTAGTTAATTTGTCCTCCGAAACTATCCTAAACACTCCTTTTAAAGCATTAGTAGACTCTGGCTCCACACATTGTTTCCTTGAATCCACTTTTGTACGTAGACACAACCTCCGAACCCAAACCATAGACCCGATCCCTCTTAGATTATTTGATGGTAGTACAAACTCCATAATTACCGAAGCAGTAGAACTACCTATTCACTTCCCCTCTGACCACATCTTCCCCGTAGACTTTTATGTCACTTTGCTAGACTCGTCCTGTTCGGCCGTGCTCGGCCACAACTGGCTCACCCACTACAATCCGTTGATTGACTGGGTATTGGGCAGTATTACCTTCCAAGCACCCAGACTGGATGATCTGGCCGAACCTCCAACGACCGAAGTTTGCGCTGCTACAGCTGAGCCGAAGTCACCCTCCGACTCCGTCCTGGAGCTTGAGGCTCCTTGCATCACCCTAATCAATGCAGCCGTGTTTGCCCGTGCCTGTAAATTAGAAGGATCCGAGACCTTTCGCCTCAACCTGGCCCCAACCGAGCTGTCTGCCTGCTCGGCCGACCTATCTCCAACCCCCGCAGACATGGAGGGCGTACCTGAAGACTATTGTGACTTCGGGGACGTATTCTCCAAGTCTAGGGCGGACACTCTGGCGCCTCACAGACCATACGACCTCAAGATCACTCTCGAGGATGGCGCCGAACCACCTCAACCCCCGATCTACTCGCTCTCTTGGTCCGAACTCGAAACCCTCCGATCCTTCATCAACGAACACTTAAACATCGGTTTCATTCGGCCCTCTCGGTCCTCGCACGGAGCACCCATCCTCTTCGTTCGTAAGAAAGATGGCTCACTCCGACTATGCGTAGACTTCCGAGGGTTGAATAAGGTAACTAAGAAAGACCGATACCTGCTACCACTCGTCTCGGACCTGTTGGACGCACCGAAGAAGTCTCGGTATTACACCAAAATCAACCTTCAACACACGTACCACCTCGTCCGTGTTATTTTATCATTCCATTTTTCTGTTATCACGCGGCTATACATTACATAATCTACTGATGCATCAGTAGCGCCGCATAGAATAAAACAATAAAAAACCCATAAAAACATTCACTGATGAGAATCCAAGGCCTCAGGCCTTAGGATATAATCTGTTTACATTTCTAGGACCACTCGGCCAACGATCCCCAGCCCATGCAGGGACGAACGTGCGCATATATGCGCTTCGGACACGAACGGGCTTCAATCACCATCGATCGAGCCCCGCGTGGCTTTGAAACACTTCCAACAACTCTTACAACACTCCTATTTCCATTCCGGATCACCCCTATCGTCGCCGATCCACGAGCGAAGCCGATCGCTTCGATTTCATTTACACAAGCGCCCAAAGCTTCGAAATGGAGTTTCAAGATTTTCTGTCATTATTTTTCTTGTTCTTTTAACTGAGTATAGTAGTGAAACACATGATCCACAATTCCTACCACCTCACGATCAGTTTCAGGTATTTTAAACATGTTTTAGTACAATTTCTGTGCATTCTTTCCCTCATGTAGTCTGCAACCCCAGAATCGCTCTATCGCCCCAATTTTCTTCTTGGGAACACAAAGGACAATTAATAGCTAGCTCTCCCTATAAGTACGCTTGTAAAATTCTCCAGAATCTAAGGCAGTATAACCTCCACAGTCTCAGAACAGTCTCCAAATCTTTGCTTGATATCTCAACATCGCCTGCTTTGTTAACGAATCGTCACTGGCCGTTCGTCATCAATTCAAGCACTCTATTGAACTCATTGTTCATCCCAAAACCGTTAAGTTGCAGCTATCTGTCTATCTACAGTTCGCGTTGCTGTACGCGAACTTTAAGCGCTTACTTTTTGCTTCCGCATCAGCGCATCCCCCGCGCTAGAATTACATCTCGCTTAGATTATACTTTAGGCGCTTAAGAGCCGCCTTGAACAAAAGTTGAAGAAAACATCAAAAAAAAAACAGCACAAATAAAATAAAATAAAACAGATAAAAATCTCCATTATATTCTTTATTAGTCCGAATTGCCGAAGGAGACGAATGGAAAACTGTGTTCAAGACCCGATATGGGTCCTTCGAGTGGCTAGTAATGCCCTTTGGGCTTACTAACTCACCCGCGGCTTTCCAACGTTTCATGAATGACATTCTGGGAGATTTGTTGGATAAATGCCTGGTAGTTTACCTTGATGACATCCTCATTTACTCTGACACACTCGCCGAGCACAAAAAGCACATACGTGAAGTGCTTCAATGGCTCCGAAAAAATAGTCTCTATGCGAAAGCTAAGAAATGCAAATGGCACAAAGACATGGTAGAATTTCTTGGATACATACTGACGTCCAAAGGCCTCACGATGGCCGAAGACAAAATTCAAGTGATCCGAGACTGGCCCGAGCCTCGGAAGGTTAAAGACATTCAGTCCTTCCTTGGCTTTGCCAATTTCTACAGACGTTTCATTCTTAACTATTCAGAGATTACAGTACCACTCACCTGACTCACCCAAAAGGGTACGACCTGGCACTTCTCGGACGAATGCTGAACTGCGTTCAAAACCCTGAAGAAAGCCTTCACCTCGGCCCTGATCCTTACGCATTGGGATCCCGATCAGCAATTGGTCGTGGAAACCAATGCCTCGGACTACGCCCTCACCGCCATCCTGTCAACCTACACCCCAGACGGCGAGATCCACCCGATCGCTTTCCATTCTCGGACATTCTTGGGCGCCAAACTCAACTACAACATCCATGACAAAGAGCTACTAGCAATTTTCGAGGCTTTCAAGCGTTGGCGACACTACCTAGAAGGACCCTCGGCCCCGATAGATGTTGTCACCGACCACAAAAACCTGGAATACTTCTCGACTACAAAACTGCTCACCCGAAGACAAGCCCAATGGTCCAAATATCTGTTGCAGTTCAACCTCGTTATTCGGTTTCGGCCGGGAAAACCCGGCGCAAAACCTGATGCCCTAACTAGACGATGGGACGTCTACCTTAAAGAGGGGGGTAGCAACTACGCGACAATCAACCCACAGAACCTTTGGCCGATCTTCACGACTCAACAGATCACCGAATCACTCCGAGCTACGTCCTTGATCCTGCCCTCGCTTTGCATGAGCCTCATCATAGACTTTGAAAAACTTCATGCTGATATTAAAGCTCACCTGTCCGCAGACACCGAGGCTCTAAAACACCTCGGCGACACCTCCAACCCGAGATGGACGCGATCCGGAGACGGACTCTTGAAACACGATGACCGAATATATGTCCCCGAGGCTGACAACCTTCGGCTCTGAGTACTACAGTACAAACACAATCACATACTCACGGGACACTTCGGTCAGAACAAGACCCTATCCTCAATCAGGCACGAATACACGTGGCCCGGACTCCGAACCTCGGTCAACAAATTCTGCAAGTCCTGCACCACGTGCTTACGCTCCAAATCCCAATGTCACAAGCCCTACGGCTTCCTCAAACAGCTCCCGATCCCCGAACAGCCCTGGAACTCGATATCCATGGACTTCATCGAACAGCTGCCTCGGTCCACCAGCTACACTGCAATACTGGTAGTAGTCGACCGACTAACAAAACAAGCAATATTTATTCCAACGCACGACACGGTCACCTCGGCCGACCTCGCAAAGCTCTTCGTCCTACATGTCTTCTCAAAACACGGCGTACCCTCACACGTAACTTTGGACAGAGGTTTGGAGTTCGTCTCCCACTTCTTTAAATCACTGGGTAAAGCCTCAGACATGACGCTTCACTTCACCTTGGGTTATCACCCCGAGGGTGATGGTCAGACCGAACGTACTAACCAGACGTTAGAACAATATCTTCGAGTGTATAGTAACTACCAACAGAACAATTGGGCAGACCTACTTCCACTCGCCGAATTCGCTTACAACAACACCCCGAGCGCCACGACAGGCATATCACCATTCTTTGCAAACAAAGGATACCACCCGAACATCTCGGTCCACCCCGACCGAGACCTCGCCTCCTCTTGGGCCCGAGACTTCGCGATTGACCTAGACCAGTTACACCAGGTACTAAGGAGCAAATCAAACTGGCTCAATCCCGCTACCAGGTCTCGGCCGACTCCCGAAGACACCCGGCCCCTGAACTTCCGATCGGTTCTCACGCCTTCGTCAAAGCACAATTCTTCCACACCACCCGACCCTCAAAGAAACTAGCCGAAAAGTACCTTGGCCCCTTCGAAGTCCTCGGCCGACCTGGCTCACACTCGTATACCTTACAGCTCCCGGACAGCATGCGCGCAGTTCACCCCGTCTTCCACGTCTCAATTCTCGAACCTTCGGTCCCGAACACTTTCCCCAACCGAACTGAACCTCCGCCACCGCCCATCAAAATCGATGGCGAACCCGAATACGAGGTATCTGAGATCCTCGACTCCAAACTGGACAAGTGTCGAAGACCCTGCAACCTCCTATACCTAGTCCGATGGGCCGGTTACAAAGGTACCAACAAAGAGACGTCATGGATCCTTGCGACCAAACTCGGACATGCATCCGAAATCGTGACCGAGTTCCACTCCGCCTACCCCGCCAAACCCGGGCCTTGGAACCCGTAATCCGAACCCTCATTCTTTTCTTTCTCTCCCTTAGACACAATCAAAAAAAAAAAAAATAATAACAATCCTATTCCTTCATCATAACAATAACTATATACAACCGAACTCCCAAACTCCCAAACCCGAACTTTACCCTTCCTCTCTTTCTCAAGTCCTTCTTACTTACACCCAAACATCCAAACATCCGAAAACCCGAACCCGAGCTTTATCCTTTCCTTTTTCCAAGTCCTTTTCCACTTACATAGACCCGAGGCCAAACCCAAACCGAACTCACACCGAAAAAAAAAAAAAAAAATCTTATTACTATCACTTTTCCTCTACTACAACTACTCCAAAGTCTCTTCCTCCCTCTCCTTCTCTCTCCCCTCATCCACCTGAACCTCGGTCTCTACTCGCCCCTCCGAACCCTCCCAAACCCCCAAAGCCTGCCCCTCGGTCCCTTGATCCACCCGAAGTTTGGTATCCATCAACCTCGGCTCGGCCCCATCCCCCGAAACATCCGACACCCCCGGGCCCGGCTCCAGCCTCAACCCCACGATCCTCTTCACATCTTCGGCGATATGCCGAAGATTTATGGCCATCGCCTCGGCCATATCCACCCGCCTCTCGGCCGCCCAAACCCTCCGAGCTGAACCCTCGGCTATCAACCGCAGAGCGGCCACCTCCTGCTTCTGCAACCAATTTGACTCCTCCCAAGCATTGGTCGCCTGCGAAAATGCAGTCTCAGTCACCCGATGCCGCAGTCGACTTCGCCCTTTTCGATGGCTGGGCTGCGTCCGTACTCTCGGCCTCCAAGCTCTCGGACCTTGGCGTCTTCTCCTTCCCAACTTCTCCTGGCCAAGTGCAGGCCACCTTCCGCTCACAACACCAAATGCACGAGGCACCGGAGACCCTGAGCTTACATCGCTCCCCCCGATGCCCGCAGGGGAGGCAGGGGACGCTAGACTTCTAAACTTACCATTAATACCAAACCAATGAAAAAAAAAATTTTTTTGAAGTCACTCACTGGTACCAAACGCACTCTACTCACTCCACTCCCGCTCGCTGCATGCTCGGTCACCCCAGACTCCCCATCCTTGTTCTCGGCCGCACTTCGGCCCGATTGCTTGGGCACCGCCTTCACCTCGACCTGTTTCTTTGCCTCGGCCTTCTTCTTCGCCTTGGCCTCGGCCTTCTGTTTTGCTTTGGCTTTGGCCTTCTCGCGGGCCTCCCTATCCGCCTTTGCCTTCTCCTGAGCAAGCTTCTCCACTCATTCCCTCTCCTCCTGCTCGGCCTTCTTACAGGCCTCTTCCTTCTCTGCAATCTCCAGCTCCTGCATTTCACGCAGTAAGCGAGTGCGCCTTTCCACAGTCGTTTCAGGGGTGGGGGTAGCTGTTAAGAACTAGATCTTAGCGGGGGCAAAGTGAGGATTGGGACTCAATATAGAGTCAACCGAGGTTTGGGGTCGAGTTGCCGAGGGGGGCCGAGGCTCGGCGAACGAGTCGAGTGGGACTTGGCTTCAGCTTATGTGCTGCGCCAGCTCAGAGTCCTGTCCCGTATTTCGGACGAGGCCCGAGGTCACCTGAAGTTCGGGCGTGACCCTAACGAGGGGGACGAAGGAGCGTAGAGATTAAGCAAGGTGTATTGGGGTATCTTAGTCGATATCAGAACTGACTATCATGTACATGAACGAGTAGCTTATATATGGAAGGGTTCGGGGATCGGAGACCGGATGACCGAGGTCAGGGTCGTAAGCTACGCAAAGGAGATCAAACGAGTGGGGCAGATATGAAACGTGTCTGAGGTAAACGGGGACTCGGGCCCGAAGGGCCGGGAGCTTCGGTTCGGCGGTGGGGTCTTGACAGTAGCGGACATACTGAAAAAACCACAGGGGGGCGCTTACGGCCTGTGCTCTACCACCAGCGGCTTTTATATTCCAAACCACCAAACTCATCACGTGACCTCGGCCCCTGACACGTAAAATTTACCTAAAG
The DNA here is from genome assembly GCA_003314545.1 of Ramaria sp. MG151. Classification (NCBI taxonomy): domain Eukaryota; kingdom Fungi; phylum Basidiomycota; class Agaricomycetes; order Gomphales; family Gomphaceae; genus Ramaria; species Ramaria sp. MG151. The sequence goes on along the minus strand of QMFG01000550.1, from coordinate 48,481 downwards.
GCTTCATGGGTTCAGCCTTAAGAGGGGGGTACTGTCAGAACCCAACCGAAACCTCGGGACTCCAGGCCCGAATCCCCGACCATCACATTTTATCTATTCATACCTCCTGTTTGATCTCTTCCCCTCATAGCTTACAACCCTGACCTCGGTCATTCGGTCACCAATCCCCGAACCCTCTCGTATATAATTCGCTCATTCATGTACATGATAATCAGTTCTGATATCAACTAAGATACCCCAATACACCTTGTTTAATCCCTACACTCTTTCGTCCCCTTCGCTAAGGTCACGCCTGAACTTCGGGTGACCTCGGGCCTCGTCCAAAATACGGGACAGGACTCTGAGCTTGCGCAGCACATAAGCTGAAGCTGAGTCCCACTCGACCTGTTCGCCAAGCCTCGGCCCCCCTCAGCCCCCCAACCCCGAACCTCAGTCGACTCTATATTGAGTCCCAACCTCCACTCTGCCTACGCTAAGATTCAGTTCTTAACAGTTGGCAAGTATGAGTAGAGAAATCAAGTTGACATACAATAATTGAACTAGGGAACATACATGCAAATGTGTTTAGCTATATACCGAAGGGTTCGGAAGAGAAAGCAAATGGGAATAGTCCATGAGGATCGGAAAGTAGCCAAGGTAAATGTATACTAATTAAAGGCCATAGAGAACAATGAACAATGATGGAAGGAAAATTGTGAATAGAAGAAAAAGAATAACGAACTAACAATAACTCTTGAAACATGTTTCCGAATTGCATGGTTCTTCGGGTAAAGTTATCCATCCTTGAATCCTTCGGAGAGTGATCCTGAGGGTCTAGAATATTCATATCATGATGCCTAATGATATAGAATGTCATCGCAAGCTTTGATGGAGTGGAGATACCTCAATCAATAAGTTCATTGTGAAAGATGGGGATAGTGATGGGGATAGTCAGGGTGCTTCTTTTCCAGAAGAGGTTATGATTGGACCTGGTTATTGATTGTTTCACTAAACACCAAATAGAGTGACTGATGAGCTGTGTTAAGTGACCGGATCAAGTTTATACAATGTGCCTGAATGAGATGATTTGAATTCCGAACGAAGATCTTCGGATAGAATGTGTTCGGAGGTCTCAAATATCATTCATGACAGCACTGAAGAAGTCTCGGTATTATACCAAAATCCACCAACTCCTGAAACATGTTTCCAAATCGCGTGGCTCCTCGGGTAGGGATAGCCATGCCTAAATCTTTTGGAGAGTCATTATGAGACTCTAGATCATTCATATCATTAAGTCTGATGATTTGGCATGTCATCGCAAGCTTTGAGTGAATATGAATAACTCAATCAATAATTTTATGGTGAAAGATGGGGATAGTGATGGGGATAGTCAGGGTGGTTCTTTTCTAAAAAAAGAATATGATTGGACCTGACCAATGGTTGTTTCACAAGGATTGTTTCACTAGATGGAGTGTTTGAGTCGAAGTGATAGATAAAAGAGTTGTTGGATGAAATTGATGGGAGTGTGGGAATGTTGCTTCAGACTTTGGATGAAATGCTTCAGAGGAATTGCTTCAGAACGAGGAAGATATGAATGTTATGTCCAAATTGTGATTGTGACATTTACCATTTGAAGGGAAAAGGGCTCACATGCTGTATTCATTGTAGGGACTCCGAAGCTAGGGGAGGGATACTGTCACAATCCTAATATTGGTACCAAGTCAGTGTTATCGACCTTCTGAACATGATCATCAGAAGATATCTTCCAAACTCCAAACAGCCATCACTGTGATTGAATCAATTGCACCCAACAACCTTCTCAGCTTCCCTGAATCGCTTCATTGGTGTTTAGTGAATCAATCACTGGTCAGGTCCAATCACAATCTTTTTTTAGAAAGAAGAACCCTGACTATCCCCATCACTATTCCCTTCTTTTCCAATGAACTCATTGATCAAGTTATTTCTATCCTGTTGAAGCTTGCGATGACATTCCATATCATTAGACTCCATGATATGAATGTTCTAGACCCTCAGGATCACCCTCCAAAGGATTTGCACACGGTTATCCCTACCCAAAGAGCCATGCAATTCGGAAACATGTTTCAACAGCTATTGTTGGTCCGTTAATCTTTTTTTCTCATTCACACTTTTCCTACCTCCCTTGTTGTTTGATTCCTATGGCCATTAATTAGTATACATAACTGATTTTCATTATTTCTTACTATGCACCCCCAGCGCTCCAGTGCAATAATGATCATGGCTAGTTGTGCGGATCTCCATATAATGGACATTTAAACAACTTGAAAAAAATGATTGATGTATTTTGTATAAGAATGCAGGATATATAAACCCCAGAACCTGCAAATCAATAAACCCCAACAAAAATTCATCTACATAGCTTCAATAGTCCTACAATGCTTAAAAGGTGAAAACCTCAAATTGACATAGAGTGTCAGACCACTGACTAACCGAATTGATGGAATGTATATGAAAGCTGACAGGCCAAAGACTGATCACTTTACTCTTGGTATCCCTTAGTGGGTCAGTGTTTTTGATTTATTGGGATGTTGGACTATTTTGTCTTGGATTTCAGGCCTAATCTTGACTTGAATCCAATATATGGAGGTTGAAATCCCACTTTTATGGTTACAAATTGTTGTCTCAAGACCCGAAGCTTCACTCGCTTAGGCAACTACACTTTTATAAGTTCCCTTCATCATTGATCCTGATGAAGCCTGTCAGTCACTCTCCTGGGTGCAAACTGACATCTTCGGCCGATGGAGATCAGAATTGTAAAAGTAAATTTCTGTATCTGTACTATCGCACTACAGCCTCTAAAGATCCTAACAAGTGTTTAAGGCCCAACCCATTTCCCAACAATTTCATCTACCAGCACATTGTCAGCATGCAATTTCTCAGCAACCTTATCCTCATTTTTGTTTCCTTAGCCAGCGGATTGTGGTTTCCATGGCCTCAGCACCATCGATCCTTTCCCTGTCCCATTCTCCTCTTCCTTCTTGAAGTCGGCTCCTCCCCTGTTACCAAATAGCTTCAAAACCAACTATATGTAGCTAGGACCCTATTGTGCTTTGGGATGACTCTCACTAAGTCTATGTATTAGCACAAATATGTGGTTACCGGTATAAACTATCCCGTACCTAGCTATGTATATATTTTTCCAATATGAAATTAGTGAGGCAGTTGTTACCAGATTGATCATAAGCCTGCAACTCGCTGCAACAGAAGATTCCTCTTGACGGACCCGAATCTGACGGGGTGTTCTCTAGCTCACTTTTTTTTTGACTTTAAGAAAGTATCTGCCTAAGGAATATTTAGCAACATGCAGCTTCTCTTCACCGGTGGTTTCTCGGATTTGAAAGTGGTGCCAGCCAGCCAGTCAGGTCCTCACGCACCAGTGATTTACTCATTTGACCAACACAACGTCGTTCCCGCGGAAATGCTGTTCATACCAGGTGTGCGCAACTCTACACAGGCCCCTCCTCTTCGGCACACAGATGAACTCGTTGCACGGCCCACTCAACACGTGGCAGTTTTCCGGTACGTTTTTCTCGTAGAAATAAATGGTCATAGGTGCAACCGGTAGTTTTGCCAACTCTGTCCTGGTAGGCAAAGACTTCCCAGCTCTGGGCGTTGTGTTAGAACATTCGCGACCACAACTCGTTTCTTTAATATTGTGCAGGGACCCATCGATTCGGTCGCTTTTGAGACAGATTATGAATAAGAGATTGAAAGTATCTGCTATTGTATATATCAATACTTAAGAGCTTTTTTTGAACACCCCTTGCTCCCCCCCCTTCTCGTCATGCATAGGTCTAAAACAGATCCTTCAAGACAACCACAAAGTTTAGCAAGGCTCCGGATTGATGACTCAAGTATTTTGACCGATTTATGCGAATACAGGCAAAAAATTGAATGAAACAAAAAAAAAGTCGCAATTCTGGTTTGACCTCAGGCTGAGGGAGAGCAGTGAAGAATGAAGTGTCCAAATCACCATAGGCTCACGTAGCTAACAACTTTTTCCAGTGATTTCTTAGAATATTAAGCCTCTCTAGCTTGGATTACCCCCGTCTCATCATGGACATTGCACGTATAAGGTTCGCAATTGATGCGGAGTATAAGCGTATGGCTCTCACTCAGTTTTGTTCTCGTATTCCAAATTTCAATCCACATAGATAAAATGGTTAAAATAAATAGGACATTGTCTCACTGATTCTTGCCTAGTACCTAACGCATGGCACCCATCACATCAATGTGTATAAAGGAAAGGAAGGTGACGGCCAGTACAAAACTGACACAAAGTTCGAATTCTTTATTAAAGACACGAGGGGAGTCATGAGTGCAACAATGATAGACCCTTGACTGAGAAGAAGTAATAAAGCCAGGGAAGTGATCAGAATGATATTAAATGTAGTCGACAAAAAAAAACCCAAATATAAACGGTAAGAATACCAAAAGTCCATTTCACGAAGCTTCACGAACTTCAATACGAGCCCGCCTCGTTGTTACTCATGAACACGGGGACATTGGGGCTCATGCGCGTTGTGGATACGCATGTAGCTTTATCGGGGCTGACTCGGTAACCTGTCTTACAGCGATCCACGACGCAGCTACTTTCTGAGCATGACACGTCGAGTACTCCTGGGATGGCAGTACAGTCGATACCAGCAGGGTCGGTAGGAAGTAAAGGAACTCCGCAGCCACCGCCTAGAAACATCATCGAATCGTCAATACACGTTTGAGAAAGGAATGGCAAATACAAAAAGGAATCATTATAAAGAGTTTGATACGCACAGCTCCACAAATCCTTGGTCACGTCGACACACTCATAGTCGCGTCCGGAAACACCCCAAAGAGGGCATGCGCTCCAGCCTTGTGGGCAGGTCGCGTCCCTCCACTTGGAGTCACGCTTCTTGGGCTTTTGAGAGCCGCAGTGCTCGAAATGTCCACATTCGCCGTTGCATACGGTACGAGGGTATTCGCAAACGCAAGAGGTCGGGTAGTCTTCAGGATAAGCTTTGAAGCCATCTTCGCAGGAGAAGTCGCAGGGGTTATCGTCGCAGCGCGGTTCTGCGTGCTCAGGGTAATAACATTTTTTGTGATCAGAAGCATCACCGATCTAGGTGTTTTCAAATTGAGTAAATAAGTAAGGTCTCTATCTTTCTAAGTGATTAGAAAATCATACCAAGGAAGTGACTTTCTCGATGACGGCGGACTTTCCGTGAATCAGGGCTGCAGCTTTGAGGGCTGCATGCGTGAGAAGATGGACTGGGATAGAAGAGACACAAAGACAGATGTCGAGTCTGCCATAGACGCGGCCAAAAAGTTCGAACTCGGAATGGACGTTGGCACAGGTGTCGAGAAAGGAGCGTGGCTTATATTGGTGAAGAGCATGTGCACTGACAGAGGACGCGGAAACCGCAAAGGCAAACAACGCGGGACGTATGAAGCGCATGAGAGAGGATCGATAGTTCACACAGAAGGAGGTGAGCGAATGCGGGCCGCAAGGAAGAAAAAAAAGGGAAATGTTCCAAAAGTACTTATAAGGACCCATTGAATTAAAAAAGTCTTTTAGGAAAGATTTCAGGAACGAGGAACGAAATTAGGCCCAGACACGGGAGATTTGTTGTACTATACAAAAGATCAATGTTCGCGGAAAGATGCAGGGACGATGGCAAGTCGCAACTCTATAGGCTGACCGGCAAGCATACCATATGAAGGTTGGGCCCTTCATATGCAGATCTTGTTGATGCCGCAAGAACCGCTGGAACAGAGCAGGAACAGAGTACCACAAGATCTAGTAATTGGTATATCCAGCCTGAGGACTCTTCAAGCGGTGAGATATTTTCAAAAAAAGGACAAGTTGAGCTGCAAAAGTTGCGTGGGAGGAGTTGCGAAGCGATGGGGATCAAAGGAAGCGAGTGACAGGCGGTCTAGGTCCAGGGCTCCCAAGACTTATATATTTAAACAAGTGGCAAGGATTATTATGTATTAAGCTCGCATAGTTTGCGTGCTTACCTTGTATGATACCAAGACATAATCTGAACATGTATACATAATCTGACATGTATGACATCCTGAGGAGTGGACGGCTTTGCAGAAAAAGGTCAATGATATTATGTCAGCACGGCCAGTTTGGTACTAGAGCATCCGTCATCAACAGTCGCTAGCAAAAACCAGCGCCCATGTTTCTGGCCCCCAGCAGATACTCCGATGTTTTGAGTGTTTACTCGGTCTGAACTTGAGGTATCGTAAAACTTTTCACTAAACGCTTTTTTTCAAAGACATTGTCACTCGATGATCATCTAGATTGGCGCAACCTGCATGCACTAGTAGCGATAGCGAAGACCTGTCGGGTCCTGACCCATTCAGCCCACCTCCTTCAAGTGACATGATCTAGCAGATTCGGTGTCTCCCGGATGTTCGCGTCTCCCGACCTCGTTGAAGAAAGTTCGCCGTCGGAGTCCCGCACGCCCTCCCAAACGGCCTATGATTCCTGTATTGTCATCGAAGTACAATTAACTGAAGCCTCTCTGGGAGCGACTTGTGCATCGGTAGCGAGAGCAAGAAGGCCCGTCGGGTCCTGACTGATTCGGCCCGCCTTCGGGTGACATGATCCGGTGTCTCCTGCATGTTTATGTCTCCCGATCCTGTTGAAGAAAGTTCGTCGTCGGAATCCCGCGCACCCTGTGAAAAAGACCCATACTTTCTGTATTGTCGTTGAAGTACAATTAACTCAAGCCTCTGGGAACGGCCTGTGCATCGGTAGCGAGAGCAAGAAGACCCGTCAGGTCTTGGCTGATTCAGCCCTCTTCCAAGTGTTGCCATCGGAGTCCCGCGGGCCTCTGAAACAACACATAATTTCTGTATTGCCATCGAGGTTCGATTAACTCAAGTTAGCCAAGTTCTTTTTTTCTTTTTCTTCGAAGCACGATCCTGTACAGCGGGGTTGTCATATGCCTTGCACAAGCAACGTGTCTTGGAAAGAATATGCATCACAAATCCTAGATGATCAGAAAGGCCATGTTCCCGGCCAAAACATCCTGCGTATGCTTCTTCAAGTAAATAGCTTAGCGACGTCCAGTGCGTATCATATTGATGGCATTTGCGTTTGGGTTTTTCTTTTGCATGTTGACTACCTCCCGTTGATGGAGAATACCGCGCGTTTGCTGTATGGATGGTCTCTAGTCTGAAAAAAAGACCGTTGGGACTGCTTAAGAATGTTGTCTATGGTTCACTTCCCCAGACGGGTTTGTATTTGTTTACTGCCCTGCAGTGTTGCCTGTCGTTGCTGGGACCGTGCACGATGAACGAAGCCTGTGTGGTTTTACCCTTCGATCTAAACCTGGGACTTCCGTTCTTAACATCTATGATTTGCATTAGCTGTCTCAGTGACCTCTATAGCATCATCGACTGAGCTGTCACCGATATCATTCTGGCCTAGAACACCATCGCCCGCTACACATCTTCCCAGGCACTTTTCTTCATTTTATAGGCGCTAATGCATACTGCTGGCGCCTTCTGCCACACTCTTTACCTGTTCTCCGGGTCCCAAGAAAGTTATTCGTGAAAGGATATCAATCTCCAAGTCTGAGTCACATTGAAATTGCCTCGGAAATTATTGCCTCTTTGATTAGTGAGTGCGCTTCTCCTGATTTCTTTCGACTAAAAGAGACATGGAGTCCCCCTCCCGTGCAAATAAGTTTACAAACGTGCCTTTCCGTTACTTCCTTCCGCTTGCCCTTGCGCACGACCACCGCCTTCATGTGTGAATAGCGATACCCCTTAGTCTATTCCACACTTCAATTGTGTTTTCATGCGATTTCTTGTAATAACATCCTACAGAGATTTAGCGGCTTGGCCCGCTCACCTCACGCCTCGAGGCTGCCTTCTCCCACTTCGCATCGCTGTAACTCTTTCACCGTTCGTCGCAGCTTCTTCATGTCATGTCATATCGGAAAGGGCGGAACAAGTGATGTGCCAAGTAGGAAGGATTGCGGCTGCTCTTACCTGCGCTACGCATGTTAAACTACACTTGTCCTCATCCTTGCTTGTCCGCGACCATTTGTGAACATCAACATCCTCCTTGGACTTTAGAGGCCTGCGTCTCAGTATGTACGTTCCGTTCTACGTTTCTGTTGGGGATCCCAGGCTGCATGACGGCTCGACTATAGCGATGTGTTAGTTGAGTCGTATCAACATTGCGGATCGACGATCCCGAGAGTGAATTGTGAGCTATCTCACATTCCCAGACTAGATATCCATGATTCTGATATTTTATAGATCTTTTAGACATAGAGAGGATTTCGAGCCACTGCTGCAACAAGCTTCTCTCATACCCGACAGAAGATGGTTCGTTTTCAGCCACATGTTTCCTGTTTTCCAACACGCTACTTGACGGAATCAAAAGACCGAATACGAACCACGGTTGGGCCTATGTATATCTGCACATGACCTATGGCGAAAATTGAGTACCCTAACTTGCTGTTTCCCCACTATACCTGTTCCTGCACCAGTGGTCATGACACCAAGCTCTGAGGAGCTGTGCAATCTTTTCAGAACATGTGTTATCCATGACGCGACTGACAGTCGATGACGTCACGCGACGATTGACAGAGTCACGACGTCATTCTCGTCACCATGCTGCTGCTCGATCCACTCTATAAGAGCTGCACACGGGAGGGCTGGAAAGAACACGATACACCCTAAACAACATCACTCATCGCTACATCTTATACAACACCACTTCGCCATGGGCAGCATCTTCTCCGCAATAGGCAGTGGTATGTTTCATCCCTCTTTCACCCTCTCCCGACTAGTCCTCACTCCTTCATTGTAGGCATCAACTCCGTCGTTTCTGCCATCGCAAATGTAATCATGGCCATCGTGTCTGGAATCACAGGCGTACGTCCTTTCTGCCCCCTTCTGTTTCCAAATAACCCCTAGCTCACCCATGTCCATAGGTTATTGTGACTATATTCTACGTCATTGAGGATATCCTCTGCTGTCGTTGCTGCTCTGGTGGCAGACGTACACGTACACACACATCCCGGCGCAGATTCGCATATTAGACTACCCTCAAGTGAAAGGCTCTCGAAAAGGGGCGGGTGCTATCATGGAGTTTAGCAGCACACGAGGCATGAACTTTGATGGGAGACGTGGATTCTGCCACGGACTTTGATCCGATTCGGTCGACACTCAACCCAAGGTTCTGTATCGATCAGTTTAGTCATTTTACACTTACAATTTTGGATACCATATGCAATTCGTTGTTGCTGGGTAACTTCCGACGCGGCCAATGGATGAGAGTCTGCTATAAACAAGGCAAAAGAATTTGAGCCAGCAACTGCGAGTCAAACGACGGGGAAAGGCTGCAGGCATGTTTCCTGAGACCATCCCCTGGACGTAAAAAATCTGTGAAATCAATAACCATAATTCATGAAACAGCAATTGGGGAGTAAATTCTACAAGGCGAGACAGCTTGACGTCGAAATTAAATATCTCCGGAGCTTCAAGATACTGTATCAGCCCTACACGTGCTACAAATGGCCGTCAATCCCCTTCCTTTTGGGAGAATATAGTATTTTATGTTCCTTTGAGTGTAGAACGTATCTGATGAATTGTTAGCCTGTTTCCCAGTGAGTGATGGTGTTGGGAATGTCGGTGGTGCTGAACAGGGACCGAGTGACGGAAAGAGCTGTTTGGCTTGAGCAAATGTAGTAGCTCGTTGCGGACTCACCAACCAACTGTAACTAGTGTCATGCGGCCAATAATGCTGCTCAAATCATTTCAACACATCTTGAGTGGCATTGAGTCTGTCGACTAGAACTCAAATATACCACTATCTCTCTCATCCAAACCTGTTGTTACCATGGCACTCACTTCACACCTTGGTAATGGGCAATTAGATTGGAACTTCCCTTTGCAATTGTAGCAGGTGGTCTCCTCAACTCACTATTTTCTCCTGTTCACAGTAGCAAGTGCTAACTGTTAAATGCTGGGGTGTCTATAGTTATTTCTGGAATAGGTCACTTAGCATATACATGGGTTCCAGAGGTTCCAGTAGACTTCCAGACAGATCAGAGGGACTTGGCTTCAACTTTGATGTTGCACCAACTCAGCATTCTGTCCCTGTATTTCATAAATCATATTTGTTGATACTATTGGATAGAAGTGTAGATAGGAGAAAATTGAAATTTGAAGCTGCAGACAAAGATATCACCTCAGTGATACAAAGCACTAATAATTGAGTAACTACCTGCAGACAAAGATATCTACCAGCTAGTTAGTTACTCTCCTACAAACAAAATGAGAATTGGACTCACCACCTCAGTGATACAAAGCACTGAGGGGCTCATCCATAGCTGCCTGTGCAGCTGTATAGTTTCCGGTCATCTCTGACCGGCAGCTAATAATACCTAACTAAATACCTAAGGGGATTTAACTAATAAAACTTCATCCACATACTTATAAGAAAAGTATCTAAAGGTTAGTCATGGATTAGAATTGATTGAGTGAGATTGACCTGAGGAATCAAGCATATATTCCCTATCCCTCATATCTGGCACTTAAGCGCCCATCCGGATATCTCGGGAGCAGGGTATATGCATGTATAAGTGATTCCATAACAATATTGACTGGAAGACCTGGATGACCCAGAGCTCATTGCAGGTAGTGGCAGAGGAGAGAGGAGAGAGAGAGAATGATAAAGAATAGGATGTATTAAGTCAATATCAGAACTGAGGAGCATACAGGTAAATTTTGGGTTTATGTACTAGGGGTGTTGGGGATTGGGTTTGGGGATAACTAAATAGGATGAATTATGTTTCATAACTAGCAAAGAAAGATTTCTGTATCATAGAGACAGGAGAAATAATAGAACTAGGTATGGGGATGAGAATAAATATTGTGGAATAGTTTCCAGAACATTCTGGATACTTCTGGAAGTCAACTGGAAACAGGCTATGACAGTATCTCCTCCTTAAGGGCTGAGCCCATAATGAGTACCACCGAACAGGAGGGATCCAACAATGATATGTAGAATACTATGGAAAAGAGTCATCAGGGGAGAAACATATCAGAACTTCTATGGATTTGCAAATGAACAAATTTGTACTTCCATCAAAAAGTTTCAAAGGGATTGGAGGGGAAATGGGACTGGTAAAGATGATGTATCTACAGACAAATGTCACGATCACAATATGGATACCTCACCTATATCATGGATCCTCCGAACCACCTCTTCCGAACAGATTGTCCGAACCCCGAACCATCAATGTGTCACGATCACAATTTGGGCATCACATTCAGATCATCTTTGTTCCGAAGCAATCCTTCCGAAGCATTTCGTCCGAAGTCCAAAACAACATTCTCACACTCCCATCACTTTCACCCCACAACTCTTTTGCCTATCACTTCAACTCAAATACGTCATCTATTGAAACAATCCTGGTGAAACAATCAGTGGTCAGGTCCCATCATATTCTTTTTTAGAAAAGAACCACCCTGACTATCCCCATCACTATCCCCATCTCTCACCATGAAACTATGGATTGAGTTATTCATATTCACTCAAAGCTTGCAATGACTTGCCATATCATCAGGCTTAACGGTATGAACGTTCTAGACTCTCACAATGACTATCCAAAAGATTTAGGCATGACTATCCCTACCCGAAGAGCCACGTGATTTGGAAACATGTTTCAAGAGTTGTTGTGGGTCCGTTAATCTCCTTCTTCATTCACAATTTTCCTACCACCCTTTTTCTTTGTTTCCTATGGCCTTTAATTAGTATACATGTACATTGATCACTCTCCGATCCTCACGGACTCATTCCTATTCGCCCTCGCTTCCGAACCCTTCGGTATATAGCTAACCACATTCGCATGTATATTCCCTAGTTCAATTATCGTATGTCAACTTGATTTTCTACTCACACTTGCCAAACTCGCTCCCAAACTCAACTTTGCTAACAACTATATATTTTGAGTAAGCCCTTCAATCCAACTTTTATTAGTTAAATCCACTTCAAGGAATGTAAGACTACTGGCTGTGATCGACATGAACTGCAAAGTTCATTCGATTCACGAGATAGAATCCTTTCGGAACCTCTATCTCTTCGGAACTATGCACTTCATTCGCAGACGTTCCGAAAGTCATTCGCTTTTACTGTAGGATTTCCATTTGCTTTCCAAAACTACTCTACTACTATTAGGGATGTTTCCGAACACTTTTATTAATCCAACACCTATCCCCAACATCTATTGCTATTATTTGAATTCTGACACAATGCCCCAATTACATCATTTTCATTCAACAACCTGCTTCTTCATCAGTTTCCCTGCATCAATCTATCAATGTTTAGTGAAACACATCATTGGTCAGGGGTGATCATAACCTTTTCCAAAAAAGAACCACCCTGACTATCCCCATCACTATCCCCATCTTTTTCATTATACTCATTGATTGAGTTGTTTCTATTCTTTGGAAGTGTGCGATGACATTCCATATTATTAGACTCTATAATATGGATGTTTCAGACCCTCAGGATCATCCTCCGAAGAATCTAGGGATGATTACCTTTACCCGAAGAGCCATGCAATTTGGAAACACATTTCAAGAGTTATTGTTGGTTCGTTAATCTTTTTCTTCATTCACAATTTTCCTACCACCCTTGTTCTTTGTTTCTGTCAGAACCCGACCGAAACCTCGGGCCTCTGGGCCCGAATCCCCGACCATCACGTTTCATCTATTCATACCTTCTGTTTGATCCCTTCCCCTCATAGCTTATGGCCCTGACCTCGGTCATTCGGTCACTGATCCCCGAACCCTCTCGTATATAATTCGCTCATTCATGTACATGATAATCAGTTCTGATATCGACTAAGATACCCCAATACACCTTGCTTAATCTCTACGCTCTTTCGTCCCCTTCGTCAAGGTCACACCCGAACTTTGGGTGACCTCGGGCCTCATCTGAAATACGGGACAGGACTCTGAGCTGGCGCAGCACATAAGCTGAAGCCAAGTCCCACTCGACCCGTTCTCCGAGCCTCTGCCCCCCTCTGCCCCCCGACCCCGAACCTCGGTCGACTCTATATTGAGTCTCAACCCTCACTGTGCCTTCGCTAAGATTCAGTTCTTAACAGTATATCAGAACTCTCGAAGCTCAGACAGTCCTTATGACCCCGACCACCCGATCCGCTGCTCGAAACCAAATCAGTAGAGCAACACCCTCCGTCCTAGCTCGAAGAGCAAGGAACTCCCCGACCCCAACTCCGTTGTTTCGACACCGAAACATGCCCTTTGCGATCATTTGGTTCCTGAGGGACACATCGAGGAAGTCCCCGATGACCCCGAACCATATCACGAACCCCCCGACGATGATCCGAACCCCGACCCGAACCCTGACCCTGACCCCGACCCTGACCCACCGTCGGACAACAACGCCAATGTTGGAGAATCCCTCGCCAAGGCTCTCTCCAAGATTGCAGACCTCATGGGTCCCCAAAAAACCGAATCCTCGAAAGTGAAAATTTGGGAACCTGATACGTTTGACAGCTTGGACCCGAAGAAGCTACGAGGCTTCCTCCTTCAGTGCAAACTGAACTTCTGCGCCTGACTGAAAGCATTCTCAGAAGAGTCTGCCAAGGTCAACTACGCCCTGTCCTTCCTCAAAGGCATGGCTCTTGATTATTTCGAGCCGTACCTTACTGATGATTCTTTGTTTAAACCCAAGTGGTTCAACAACTACGATAGCTTCACCGAGGAGCTCATGATCAACTTCGGCCCGTACGACGCAGTCGCAGACGCCGAAGTAGACCTTGAAAACCTCGTGATGAAGGACAGTCACAAGGCCACCAAGTTTTTCATTGAATTCTATCGCCTTGCCTCGCTCGTCGACTACAACAACCAAGCGCTGCTTCGGAACACCTATCTCGCCCTCCCGAAGCAGATCAAAGACGAGATGATTCATTTTGACAAACCCTGCACCTTGGATAAGCTCCGAGATCTGGTCCAACGGATCAACCAGCGCTACTGGGAATGTTGAGGCGAGCTCGCTCGCAAAACGACCCAGTCGTCGTCAAGGTCCGAACCTAGGACCGAGAAATCGGCTGCCCCGGCCCCGAACACGACCCCGAAGGCACAGCAAGGTACCTCGACCAAAGGCAAAGAGGCTGTGAAGCCTTCCACGCCTCAATCGAAGGGACCCGACCTCTCAGGTAAGCTCGGGCCTGATGGCAAGCTCACCCCCCAATAACGCCAACACCGCTTCAACCTGAACTTGTGTCTGGTCTGCGGCAGCACGTACCACAAAGCTAGTGTGTGTCCGAGAGCTGCAGGAAAGGCCCGAGCGGCGCAGGCAGCCAACCAGCCCTCAGAGGCCAAGGCCAAACCTACGGCTATGGTCCCCGAGGCAAAAAACTAATCCGCAACCCTATGGCCTCTGCACGTCCCGAGGGTTGCGTTGACCCCGAACGTGCCGACTTAGAGGTTAGACTTAATGCTTCCGCTCTTTTTGGTCCTACGTCTCTTGTAGTTAATCTGTCCTCCGAAACTATCCTAAACACTCCCTTTAAAGCATTAGTAGACTCTGGCTCCATACATTGTTTCCTTGAATCCACTTTCGTACGTAAACACAACCTCCGAACCCGAACCATAGACCCGATCCCTCTTAGATTATTTGATGGTAGTACAAACTCCATAATTACCGAAGCAGTAGAACTACCTATTCACTTCCCCTCTGACCACACCTTCCCCGTAGACTTTTATGTCACTTCGCTAGACTCGCCCTGTTCGGCCGTGCTCAGACACAACTGGCTCACCCGCTACAATCCGTTGATTGACTGGGTATTGGGCAGTATTACCTTCCGAGCGCCCTGACTGGATAATCTGGCCGAACCTCCGACGACCGAAGTTCGCGCTGCTACAGCTGAGCCGAAGTCACCCTCCGACTCCGTCCCGAAGCTGGAGGCTCCTCGCATCACCCTAATCAATGCAGCCGTGTTCGCATGCGCCTGTAAATTAGAAGGATCTGAGACCTTTCGCCTCAATCTGGCCCCGACCGAGCTCTCAGCACGCTCGGCCGACCTATCTCCGACCTCTGCAGACATGGAGGGCGTACCTGAAGACTATCATGACTTCGGGGACGTATTCTCCAAGTCTAGGGTGGACACACTGGCACCTCACAGACCATACGATCTCAAGATCACTCTGGAGGATGGCGCCGAACCGCCTCAACCCCCAATCTACTCGCTCTCTCGGTCCAAACTCGAAACCCTCCGATCCTTCATCGACGAACATTTAAACATCAGTTTCATTCGGCCCTCTCGGTCCTCGCACAGAGCACCCATCCTCTTCATTCGTAAGAAAGATGGCTCGCTCCGACTATGCGTAGACTTCTGAGGGCTGAATAAGGTAACTAAGAAAGACCGGTACCCGCTACCACTTGTCTTGGACCTGCTGGACGCACCGAAGAAATCTCGGTATTACACCAAAATTGACCTTCAACACGTGTACCACCTCGTCCAAATCGCTGAAGGAGACGAATGGAAGACCACTGTCAGAATCTAATTATCAAGGTCAAATGTTATGAACAAATGTATTGTTAGCAATAACATTTAAAAAGGTATCCATATGAGGAAAATAGTGTTCGAAAATGAAAGATAGTCCTACAGAAAAAGCGAAGGGCTTTCGGAACATTTGCGAAGAAGTGCATGGTTCCGAAGAGATAGATATTCCGAAAGGATTCTATCTCGTGGATCGGATGAACCGTGTGGTTCACGCCGATCACACCCAGTATGATTACATTCTTTCGAAGTGTAATCAAATCTAAAGTGATAGGTTTTTATAGGACTTACTTCGAAATGAAGTTACTCTTTTTGATTGTTCACGACGAATTGTTAAGTTGAGCAGATTAATCAAGTAGACGTGCAATAATTGAACTAAAGAACATACATGCGAATGTGCTACTTATATACTGGGACATTCGGAGGCAAGGGCGAATGGGGAGTAGTCCGTTAAGGATCGGAAAAGTAGCTAAAGTACATGTATTCTAGTTAATGACCATAATGAATAGAGAACAAGAATGGGATGAAACTTGTGGATGAGAAAGGGGTATAACGAACTAGAAATACACCCTGAAACCTGTTTCCGAACCGTATGTCGTTTCGGATAAACAAACCCTTGTTTCACCTCTTTAAATGATGGTCCTGAGTGACGGGGATGAACTCGTCCACATGCGGAATCGTATGTATTGTTTCCATAAGCTTTTGGAAGCATAGAATCGACCCTTCTATTGAGTTCCTAGAAATAGATGGGGATAGTGATGGGGATAGTGTAGGTGCTTCTTTTCTGAGGACAGGCCAATAATAGAATCTGGTTTCTTGATTGGGTTCTTGTGATGTTGCTAGGATGATTCAAGGTGTTATGGGTGACGAGGAGTTGGGGGGTTGTAAGTGTGACAAGTCTGCCGATGAGGCGGGTTCCGAAGAGTGGATTCGGAAATGTGATGTTCGGATGGTTCGAATGGTTCGAATGGTTCGGACGGTTCGGACGGAGGAACAAATCGTAAACCGTGATCGTGACAACCACGTTCAAGACCCGATATGGGTCCTTCAAGTGGCTAGTAATGCCCTTCGGGCTTACTAACTCACCCGCAGCTTTCCAACGTTTCATGAATGACATCCTGGGAGATTTGTTGGATAAATGCGTGGTAGTTTACCTTGATGACATCCTCATTTACTCTGACACACTCGCCGAGCACAAAAAGCACGTACACGAAGTGCTTCAACGGCTCCAAAAAAATAGTCTCTATGCGAAAGCTAAGAAATGCGAATGGCACAAAGACACAGTAGAATTCCTTGGATACATACTGACGTCCGAAGGTCTCACAATGGCCGAAGACAAAATTCAGGTGATCCGAGACTGGCCCGAGCCTCGGAAGGTTAAAGACATTCAGTCCTTCCTCAGTTTTGCCAATTTCTACAGGCGTTTCATTTTTAACTATTCAGAGATTACAGTACCACTCACCCAACTCACCCGAAAGGGTACGACCTGGCACTTCTCAGACGAATGCTGAACTGCATTCAAAACCCTGAAGAAAGCCATCACCTCAGCCCCGATCCTTACGCATTGGGATCCCGATCAGCAATTGGTCGTGGAAACCGATGCCTCGGACTATGCCCTCGCCGCCATCCTGTCAACCTACACCCCAGACGGTGAGATCCACCCGATCGCTTTCCATTCTCGGACATTTTTGGGCGCCAAACTCAACTACGACGTCCACAACAAAGAGCTATTAGCAATTTTTGAGGCTTTCAAACATTGGCGACATTACCTAGAAGGACCCTCGGCCCCGATAGACGTTGTCACCGACCACAAAAACCTGGAATACTTCTCGACTACCAAACTGCTCACCCGGAGACAGGCCCGATGGTCCGAATATCTATCACAGTTCAACCTTGTTATTTGGTTTCGGCCGGGCAAACTCGGTGCGAAACACGATGCCCTAACTAGACGATGGGTCGTCTACCTTATAGAAGGGGGTAATGACTATGCAACAATCAACCCACAGAACCTTCGGCTGATCTTCACGACTCAACAAATCACCAAGTCACTCCGAGCTACGTCCTTGATCCTGCCCTCGCTTCATGCGAGCCTCATCATAGACTTCGAAAAACTTCATGCTGATATTAAAGCTCACCTGCCCGCAGACCCCGAGGCTCTAAAACACCTTGGCGACACCTCCGACCCAAGATGGACGCGATCCGAAGATGGATTCTTGAAACACGATGACCGAATATATGTTCCCGAGGCCGACGATCTTCGGCTCCGAGTACTACAATACAAACCTGACCACATACTCGCGGGACACTTCAGTCAGAACAAGACTCTATCCTCAATCAGGCGCAAATACACGTGGCCCGGACTCCAAACCTCGGTCAACAAGTTCTGCAAGTCCTGCACCACGTGCTTACGCTCCAAACCCCAATGTCACAAGCCTTATGGCTTCCTCAAACAGCTCCCGATCCCCAAACAGCCCTGGAACTTGATATCCATGGACTTCATCGAACAGCTGCCTTGGTCCGCCGGCTACACCGCAATACTGGTAGTAGTCAACCGACTAACAAAACAAGCGATATTTATTCCAATGCACGACACAGTCACCTCGGCTGACCTCGCGAAGCTTTTCGTCCTACATGTCTTCTCAAAACACGGCGTACCCTCGCACGTAACCTCAGACAGAGGTTCGGAGTTTGTCTCCCACTTCTTTAAGTCATTGGGTAAAGCCTTAGACATGACACTTCACTTCACCTCGGGTTATCACCCCGAGGGAGACGGCCAGACTGAACGTACTAACCAGACGTTAGAACAATATCTCCGAGTGTATAGTAACTACCAACAGAACAATTGGGCAGACCTACTTCCACTTGCTGAATTCGCCTACAACAACGCCCTGAGCGCCACGACTGGCGTATCACCATTCTTTGCGAACAAAGGATACCACCCGAACATCTCGGTCCACCCCGACCGAGACCTCGCCTCCTCTCGGGCCCGAGACTTCATGATCGACCTAGACCAACTACACCAGGTGCTAAGGGAGCAAATCAAACTGGCTCAATCCCACTACCAGGTCTCGGCCGACGCCCAAAGACACCCGGCCCCCGAGCTCCCGATTGGTTCTCACACCTTCGTCAAAGCGCAATTCTTCCGCACCACCCAACCCTCGAAGAAACTAGCCAAAAAGTACCTCGGCCCCTTCGAAGTCCTTGGCCAGCCTGGCTCACACTCGTATACCCTACAGCTCCCGGACAGCATGCACACAGTGCACCCCATCTTCCACGTTTCAATGCTCAAACCTTCGGTCCTGAACACTTTTCCCAACCGAACCGAACCTCCGCCACCACCCATTGAAATTGATGGCGAACCTGAATACGAGGTATCTGAAATCCTCGACTCCAAACTGGACATGTGTCGAAGACCCTGCAACCTCCTCTACCTAGTCCGATGGGCCGGTTATGAAGGTACCGACGAAGAAACATCATGGATCCTCGCGACTGAACTCGGACATGCGTCCGAAATCGTGACGGAGTTCCACTCCGCCTACCCCGCCAAACCCAGGCCTTGGAACCCGTAACCCGAACCCTCATTCTTTCTTTCCCTCCCTTAGACACAATCAAAAAAATAATAATAAACAATAATCTTTTATTCCTTTATCATAACAATAACCATACATAACCAAACTCCCGAACCCGAACTTTATGCTTCCTCTTTTTCTTAAGTCCCTCTTTTTCTTAAGTCCCTCTTACTTACCTGAACCCGAGACCGAACCGAATTCACACCGAAAAAAATAATTTTTTTTAAAATAAAATTCTTATTACTATCATTCTTTTCTCTACAACTACTCCAAAGTCTCTTCCCCCCTCTCCTTATCTCTCCCCTCATCCACCCGAACCTTGGTCTCTACTCGCCCCTCCGAACCCTCCCGAACCCCTGAAACTTGTCCCTCGGTCCCTTGATCCACCTGAAGCTCAATGTCCATTAACCTCGGCTCGGCCCCATCCCCCGAAAGGTCTGACACCCCCGGGCCCAGCTCCAGCCTCAACCCCACAATCCTCTTCACATCTTCGGCGATATGCCAAAGATTTATGGCCATCACCTCGGCCATATCCACCCGCCTCTCGGCCACCCGAGCCCTCCAAGCCAAACCCTCGGCTATCAACCGCAGGGCAGACACCTCCTGCTTCTGCAACCAATTTGATTCCTCCCAAGCATTGGTCGCCTGCGAGAACGCGGTCTCGGTCACTCGACGCGACTGGGAGCCCAATGCCACAGTTGACTTCGCCCTTTTTGACGGTTGGGCTGCGTCCATACTCTCGGACCTCGGCCTCTTCGGTGCCCTCGGCGTCTTTTCCTTCCCAACTTCTCCTGGCCAAGTACAGGCCACCTTCCGCTCGCGACACCGAATGCACGAGGCACCGGAGGCCCCGAGCTTACATCACTCCCCCCGACGCCCGCAGGGGAGGCAGGGAATGCTAGACTTCTAAACTTACCATTAACACCAAATCAATGAAAAAAAAATTTTGGAGCCACTCACGGGTACTGAACGCACCCTACTCACTCCACTCCCGCTCACCACGTGCTCGGTCACCCCAGACTCCCCATCCTCGTTCTTGGCTGCGCTACGGGCCGATCTCTCGGGCACCGCCTTCGCCTCGGCCTTTTTCTTTGCTTCAGTTTCGGCCTTCTGTTTCGCCTCGGCTTCGGCTTTCTCGCGGGCCTCCCTATCCGCCTTTGCCTTTTCCCAAGCGGGCTTCTCCACCTGCTCCCACTCCTCCTGCTCAGCCTTCTTATGAGCCTCTTCCTTCTCCGCGATCTCCAGCTCCTGCATTTCGCGCAGCAAGCGAGCGCGCCTTTCTGCAGTCGTTTACGGGGTAGGGGTAGCGGACATACTGGAAATCAAAGGGGGGCGCTTACGGCCTGTGCTCTACTACCAGTGGCTTTTATATTCCAAACCACCAACCTCGTCACGTGACCTCGGCCCCCGACACGTACAATTTACCTAAAGGCTTCATGGGTTCAGCCTTAAGGGGGGGGTACTGTCAGAACCCGACCAAAACCTTGGGTCTCTGGGCCCGAATCCCCGACCATCACGTTTCATCTATTCATACCTTCTGTTTGATCCCTTCCCCTCATAGCTTACAGCCCTGACCTCGGTCATTCGGTCACCGATCCCCAAACCCTCTCGTATATAATTCACTCATTCATGTACATGATAATCAGTTCTGATATCGACTAAGATACCCCAATACACCTTGCTTAATCTCTACGCTCTTTCGCCCCCTTCGTCAAGATCACGCCCGAACTTCGGGTGACCTCAGGCCTCGTCCGAAATACGGGACAGGACTCTGAGCTGGTGCAGCACATAAGCTGAAGCCAAGTCCCACTCAACCAGTTCGCTGAGCCTCGGCCCCCCTCGGCCCCCCGACCCCGAACCTTGGTCGACTCTATATTGAGTCTCAACCCTCACTTTGCCTCCGCTAAGATTCAGTTCTTAACAGTTTCCCATGGCCTTTAATTAGTATACATGTACCTTAGCTACTTTCTGACCCTCATGGATTCTTTCCCATTCACTCTTCCTTCCGAATGGTTCAGTATATAGCTAGCACATTCGCATGTATATTCCCTAGTTCAATTATTGTATGTCAACTTGATTCTTCTACTCACACTTGCCAACTCGTCCTCAACTCACCTTAAAACAACAACTTTATATTTGAGTAAGCACTCCAATTCCACTTTTATTAGTTAAATCCACTTCAAGGAATGTAAGATCATTGGCTGTGATTGACATGGACTGTCAAGTTCATTCGATCTATGAGATAGAATCCTTTCGGAACCTCTATCTCTTTAGAACTATGCATTTCATTCGCAAATGTTCCGAAAGCCATTCGCTTTTACTGTAGGATTTCTATTCACTTTCAAAAACCATTCTATCATCATTAGGAATATTTCCGAACAGATTCACTAACACAAACATTCATCAACATCTTTTATCACTGATATTTGGATTCTGACAACAAACATATGTTTGATAAAACAGTGCGTGGAACCAGAACCTACTAGAGCCTTGACTGGAACATTAACTATAGAATCAGAAAATAAAGTAACTGTCAATGACAGACTACTAGAAAGAGTGGAAGCATTGAGTCTAATGTGTTCATAGGGAACATACTGGGTCAACACAGCCCTGGGGATGTGTGCAAATTGGAGGGTTGCAGACTAATCTTTTTGCTCTGGAAGTTTTAGTCGGGGTATCAGCCTTTACTTTGGAGATGGCTGCTTTGGAAACCTTGGCTGCTTGTGCTTTTGTTGATTTTGGGAATTTGTGGACCATATGGCTGCTTCTGCCACACAACAAGCATAGCTGGTTGTCAAGATGCCATTGCCATTCCTGCTGGGTGAGCTTGCTGTCCTTTCTGAGCTTGTCTGTGAGGTCTGGTTTCTTGGACTGCACCAGATTTGGGTTAGATGTTCCCTTGTCCTTGTCCTTGGAATCCAGGACATTGTTAGTGACCTTCTGCTTGGAATTGCTTTGTGGCTGCTTGTTTTTAGCCTCAGTTTTAGGAGCTGAGCCTTGTGTCACGATCATAATACGGCCCTTTCATCATTCCTCCAAAAGCTACCTTCTGAATGATCCCTTTGGAACCTGAATCATCATTACTCCCATCAAGTCATTTTCACCCAGCACCTTGTCACTGTGAGAACCTGTCCCAAGCCTGAACCCCAAGCCTTTGGCACCTTAGGCCTGAAAGCCTGACCATCTCAAACTTGTTTCACATCTATTTCTATTTCATGTTTGATCCAAATCCTCTGTAACTTACAACCCTGACCTTGGTCATTTGTCCCTTGAATCCCAAACCTCTTTGTACAGTATTGTTAAGAACTGAATCGGAGCGGAGGCAGAGTTAAGGTTGGGACTCAAGATAGAGTCAACCGAGGTTCAGGGTCGGGGGGCCGAGGGGGGCCGAGGCTCGGTGAACGGGTCGGATGGGACTTGGCTTCAGCTTATGTGCTGCGCCAGCTCAGAGTCCTGTCCTGTATTTCGGACTAGGCCTGAGGTCACCCAAAGTTCAGGTGTGACCTTAGTGAAGGGAGTGAAGGAGTGTAAGGATTAACAAGATGTATTAGGGTATCTTAGTTGATATCAGAACTGATTATCTTGTACATGAATGAGCGACTTATATACGAGAGGGCTCGGGGATCGGTGACCAAATGACTGAGGTCAGGGTCATAAGCTATGAAGGGAAGAGATCAAACATGAGGTATGAATAGGTGAAACGTGATGGTCGGGGGCTCGGGCCCGGGGACCCGAGGTCTCGGGAATCGGTCGGGGATGGGCTCTGACAAGTATACACCCTATTGCAAACGTGATATCTGGAGGTGAAGTGTAGCATCATATCTAAGGCTTTTCCAAGAGACCTGAAGAAATGGGACACGAACTCAGATCCTTGGTCAGAGGTAATGTGTGACAGTATGCCATGCTTTGAGAAGACATGTAGTACAAATAGCCTTACGAGGTCAGTGGAGGTTATGGTATCATCTGTTGGAACAAAGATTGCTTGTTTTGTGAGCCTATTGTCACGATCATAATTTAGGGCATTGCACTGTTTCATCTCCGGAACACATTCCCCAAATGCTTCTGAAAACCACTTTCAGAAATCTAAAGCAACCCTCCCTCAATCCTTCGCATATATTCACTCTGATCACCCAATCCAGTTCATGAATCACCCCATGTGGTGTTTAGTGAAACAATCAATAATCAGGTCTGATCATAATCTTTTTGGATAAGAAGGATCCTGACTATCCCCATCACTATCCCCATCTTTTCCATATGAACTTATTGATGGATTCATTTCTATTCTGGAAAAGTTTGCGATGAAATTCCATATTATTAGGCTCTGTCAGGGGACAACCTACTTTCACCAAATCCTTCACCTCCAAGATCTTCACACATGCGAAGCACAAGTCCAAAGCATGAGAACCTTGGTCCGAAGCCTTGGGTCCTTGACACAAAGCCTCCAATTACAAGTCTGAAGTCTTGGTCCTCTGGTCCACTTGGACCACCCGAGACCTCAACCAACCTTGGGGTATGACCCGAACATCCAACCCGAACACTCAGTCCAACATCCGGTCTTCATCAGGGATGAAACACCTTATGGGGATAGAAGTCGGGCAGGGTTGACAGCATGTAGGAGTGCCCCTGGTTGGGCGTTAAGTAGTCATATATAGTTTTTTTCACTAGTAGTGGGGATCCTTAGACTTTTCTCTTTGGATTTCCCCTCTACTAGGTGAGAGTTCCTGTTATTGTAATTCCTTGCATCTATATACCTTTGGATTTCCCCTCTACTAGGTACCTACGGGCACTAGGAGGGTTGCCCTTACAGGCTCCATGGTACGAATGTTCTAGACCCTCAAGATCACCTATTGAAGGATTTGCACATGGCTATCTCTACCCGAAGAGCCATGTGATTCAGAAACATGTTTCAGGAGTGATTGTTGGTCTGTTAATATTTTCTTCCTATCCACAATTTTCCTAGCTCCCTTGCTCTCTAATCTCTATGGCCTTTAATTAGTATACATGTACCTTAGCTACTTTCCAATCCTCATGGACTCTTTCCTATTCACTCTCCCTTCCGAACCATTTGATATATAGGTAGCACATTTGCATGTATATTCCCTAGTTCAATTATTGTACATCTGGTTGATTGCTCTACTCAAACTTGCAAACTTGTCATAAACTACCTTGAACAGCAACTTCACATTTGAGTGAGTACTCCAACTTCAATTATATTAGTTTAGACACACTTCGAAAGAATGTGAGACCATTGGCTGTGATCAACATGGACTACAAAGTTCATTCAATAAATGAGATAGAATCCTTTCGAAATATCTATCTCTTCAGAACCATGCACCTTTTTGAAAACCTTCCAAAAGCCATTTGCTTTTACTGTAGGATTTCTATTCACTTTCAAATACCATTCTATTACTATTAAAAACATTCCCGAACAATACTGCTAACCCTACATTCATCTACAACTCTTATCTTTGATAATTGAATTCTGACACCTATCAACAATTACCAGGATTGCCATATATCTGGAAGATTTCAGCAGTTGTTTGATGAAATCCATTAAGATGGAATTTTAGGGCCTCTCCATGGATTGGGAGTTGCTTAAGGAGGCCATATGGGTGATGGTGCTGGGACTTGGACCACATACATGTGGTGCAGGTTTTGCAGAATTTGGCGACTAAGGATAGTAGGCTGGGCCAGGTATAATCTCGCTGGATGAGTTCCAGAGTTTTGTTTTGGCCAAAGTGGCCAGAGAGTGGGTGGTTGTGCTTGTATTGTAGTACCTGAAGATGTAGGTTGGCTGCATCTGGAACATAGATGCGACCATTGAGGCATAAGAGTCTGTTGTTGGAATGCATCCAGTGTGGGTCAGATGTGTTTCTGAAATGTTTTTGTGCTGTTAGGTCAGAGGCCAAGTTTGTCCAGATATCAGGGTGCAGCTGTTCTGATTCCATGAGGATGCTTGCTCAGAGGACTGGGGTGAGGAGCATACTAGCCCTGAGGGACTCAGAGAGTTGTTGGTTAGTGAATATAGGTCTCAGGTTCTGTAGATTGATGATGCTATGATCACTACCTCCCTCTTTGGGGTAGATGTCCCATCATCTAGTTAATACATCCAGCTTGGTACTGAGTTTTCCAGGATGGAAGCATATGATGAGGTTGAACTGGGAGAGGTAGTTGGACCACCTGGCTTGTCATTGGGTGAGTAGTTTTGTCATTGCAAAGTATTCCAAGTTCTTGTGGTCAGTGACAACATTGATCGGCATCCCAGAGCCTTCTAGGTAGTGTTGCCATCATTTGAAAACCTCAAAGATGGTCATGAGTTCCTTATGGACATTGTAGTTGAGTTCCGGGCCAGTGAATGTCTGGGAGTGGAAAGTGACTGGGTGCAGTTTGCTGTCCTCTGTGAAGGTTAAGAGTATGGTGGCAAATGCATAGTCAGAAGTGTCGGTTTCCATGATCATTGGCCTATCCGGGATCCAGTGTGTGAGGATCAGGGCGCATGTGAAAGCTTTTTTCAGGAGGTTGAACACAGAGTGACAATTTTCAGTGATGTTGTGCCTTTCCAGGTGAGCTGGGTTAGGGGTACAGTGATTTCTGAGTAGTTGAAAATGAAGTGGTGGTAAAAGTTGGAAAATCCTAAGAAGGACTGGATGTCTTGTACCTTCCTGGGTTCTGGCCAGTCTTGAATTGCTTTGATTCTATTGTTGGCAATGGAGAGGCTTTCTTTCTTCATGATGTAGCCAAGGAATTCCACAGATTCCATGTGCCATTCACATTTGTTGGCTTTGGCATAGAGGCCATGTTTCCAGAGCTGCTTCAGGATTTCCCAGATGTGACATTTGTGTTACTGGAGGTTATCAGAGTAAACTAGGATGTCATCAAGATAGACTACAACACATTTATCCAGAAAGTCCCCCAGGATGTCTTTCATAAATTGTTGGAAAGCCACCAGTGAATTGGTAAGGCCAAAAGGGATGATGAGCCATTCAAAAGATCCATACTGGGTCTTGAATGCCATTTTCCATTTGTCTCCTTCAGCTATCTGGACTAAAAGGTATGCATGCCGGAGATCTGTTTTTGAATATATGTGGGCTTTTTGAGGATGTGTCCAGTAGGTCATATATCAGTGGAAGCGGGTAACAATCTTTTTTTGTGACTTTATTCAATGCTCTGAAGTCTACACAAACCAGAGTGAACCATCTTTCTTTTTTATGAAGAGGATTGGCACACTGTGTGAAGACCTGGAAGGTTGAATAAAACCCATGTTTAAATGCTCATTGAGAAATCCTCAAAGTGTTTCCAGCTCGGAGGATGAGAGTGGATAGATAGGAGGTTGGGTTGGTTGAGCCCTGTTTTCAAGGACAATTTGTAGGTCATAGGGATGATGAGGCACTAGGGTGGAAGCCTTTGTTTTGCTGAAGATGTTGGAAAATTCATGATAGTCTTCAGGAACACCTTCAAGGTCAACCAGATTGAAAGTGTCAGAGACAGATGCAGATCATCCAGATACTTCTGGAGATACCAGATTAAGCTGAAATGTCAAAGAGCCTTCTAATTTGCAGGCGCATGTGAACACTACTGCATTTATCAGGGCAATCTGGGGAGCTTCAAGCTTCGGAGGGGTGTCGGATTCTGGTAGTGGATCTGGAGCCATTGAGGCTCGGGCACTAGCCAGAGGAGGTGTTTCCAGGTTTCCAGAAGAAGCAGGTTGGAATGTAATACTGCCCAATACCCAGTCAATCAATGGATTGTGGCAGGTGAGTGTCAGAATTCAATTATCAATAATAAGAGTTGTAGATGGATGTAGGGTTAGTTGTATCAATTGGAAATATTTCTAATAGTAATAGAATGATATTCAAAAGTAAATAGAAACCCTACAGTAAAAGCAAATAGCTCTCGGAATGTTTATGAACAAATGCATAGTTCTGAAGAGATAGATATTCCAAAGGGATTCTATCTCATGGATTGAATGAGCTTTGCAGTCCATGTCAACCACAGCCAATGATCTCACATTCTTTTGAAGTGTGGTTAAACTAATATAAATAAAGTTAGAGTACTCACTCAAGATGTGGTTGTTGAGAAGAGGTTGTTTAAGGTAGTTCACAATGAGTTGGCAAGTTTGAGTAAAGCAAACAAGTAGATGTATGTTGTGGAATTGCCTGGATGCACATATTCCTAGCTCCTGAGGAGTCGAATGGTGATGTGTGTCACTGCATACTATAGGTGAGTAGATTCAGCTTGGTCATTTGAGTTCCTTGGAAAAGATGGAAATAGTAATGGGGATAGTCAGGGTGTCTCTTTTAAGGACAAGATTATGATTGGTCCTGACTAGCAAGTGTTTCACTAAACATTGTTGTGGAATTCTCTACACATGCATATACCTCATTCCTGAGATACCTGGACGGATGCTTAAGTGCCAGATATGAGGGATGGGGTGTTGTGGAATCACTTATACATGCATATACCCTGCTCCTGAGATATCCGGATGGGCGCTTAAGTGCCGGATATGAGGGATAGGGAATATATGCTTGATTCCTCTGGTGAATCTCACTCAATCAATTCTAATCCATGATTAACCTTTAGATACTTTTCTTATAAGTATGTAGATGAAGTTTTATTAGTTAAATCCCCTTAGGTACTTAGTTAGGTATTATTAGCTGCCAGTCAGAGATGACCGGAAACTATACAGCTGCACGGGCAGCTATGGACGAGCCCCTCAGTGCTCTGTATCACTGAGGTGGTGAGTCCAATTCTCATTTTGTTTGTAGGAGAGTAACTAACTAGGTGGTAGATATCTTTGTCTGCAGGTAGTTACTCAATTATTAGTGCTTTGTATCACTGAGGTGATATATTTGTCTGCAGCTTCAAATTTCAATTTTCTCCTATCTACACTTCTATCCAATAGTATCAACAGGTTATGGGCCCCACCCAGCAAGAAAGCAGCTCTATGGGAAAGTCAAAATCTTTCACCATACCTTGCCTGGCCATAGATGGCACCAATTGGGTCAGTGGGAAGCAACAAACCCTCAATATACCGATGTCTCACAAAGGAGTTCAACGTCACCTTGAGGGAACAGCTCGAAAACCTTGCGATATCCCTTTGTACACAAGCGGACATGCGATCACGGATGACAAGCTAGAGGAGATAGAGAAATTGGAAGAAAAATGGTATGAATACAATCAGTGTGGAGTGTTGATCAAAGCCCAGCTGCTTACCACGATTCCAGAAAGTCTCTGCATAGAGATTCAAGCCTTCCGCACTGGAAAAGAGAGGTGGAAAGCCCTATGTGACAAACATGAGAGTAAAGCACTCATGGTCAAAGTGGACTTGAGACGCAGGATATATGCGCTCAAATGTCTCAACAAAGCCAATGTTAGGACTCACATCAATACCCTTAATTCCATGCAGGAACAATTGAAAGGAATGGGAGAAATCATCAGCGACAATGATTTCATTACCCTGATATTAGAATCACTGCCGAAAACTTACCAGCCATTGGTCAACACAATATCATTGCAGAACCGTGCTAGTTCTAAAGAACTGAGCCCCACAATCGTAATGGAAGCTATCTTAGAGGAATTTGATAGGCTCCAGGTCGAAGAATCTCAATCAAAGGCGACTGAGAATGCCATGATGGCAAAAGGGGGCGAAGATAAAGGGAAGAAGAAGAGACATTCTCCCCAACAGAATAGCGGTTCGGGTAATCCGGATGTTGAGTGTTGGGACTGTGGAGAGAAAGGACACATCAGAACAAAATGGCCAAAGAAGCAAAAGAAGAAAGGAAACCATAGATCAGGAAAAGATGAGGTGCATATAGTCCAACAATCAGAGGACTATGCTTTCACTTCAAGCCCTGATGGTTCAGGTTCTTCAACCAGAATCACAATCTATGATTCAGGAGCTTCAAGACATATGTCGCTGAACAAAGAAAAGTTCTCTGAGTTCAGGACAATAGAGCCAAGAGCAGTCAAGGTGGCTGACAGGACAACCTTCATGGCAACCGAACTTTTCTTTGTTCAGGACAATAGAGCCAAGAGCAGTCAAGGTGGCTGACAGGACAACCTTCATGGCAACTGGCATCGGTCGCATGAAGATTACCATTCCTAATGGTAAAAATAGCACAGAAGTTAACTTAAAGGATGTGCTATATTGTCCCAATCTTGGATACACTCTTGTATCACTGGAAAGATGTGATGCGGCCGGATTTGTGGTGACGCTCGAAGACCGCTCATGTTGCATCAAAGATGCAAAGGGCCATATGATAGGCCAAATACCTCAATCTGACGGGTTATATAAAGTTGGAGATGATGATCTAGCCAATATCAGTGCATCTAGTGGCATTCAATTATATTCTATCGACAAATTACATCGAAAATGGGTCATATATCACCCAAGATCATCAAGCAATTAATTGAACAGAAGGTCATCACAGGACTCGAGATGGATATGAAATCCGAATCATCTTTCTGTACAATTTGCGCTGAAGCTAAACCAACCAGAAAATCAATACCCAAAGAGAGATTGGAGAACCCAGCACAGAGTCTGGGAGACAAAGTGCACACGGATGTCTGGGGACCAGCTAATCCATCAAGTTACAATGGGAAGCAATACTACGTCAGCTTCACAGATGATTACACTAGATGGACAACTATCTATTGTATAGCTCGAAAATCTGAAGTATTCAAGAAGTACAAGGAGTACGAAGCTTGGATGAAGAATCAGCATGGGAAGCAGATTAAAATCCTTCAATCTGACAGAGGCAGTGAATATCTATCAAATGAATTCACTGAACACCTCAAAGCCCAAGGCACTTTACAAAGTCTAACGGTCCACGACACCCCTGAAGAAAATTGCATCGCAGAAAGGTTGAATAGAACCTTACTGGAACACTCACACACTATGTTAATGACAGCGCAGCTACCAAAGACGTTATGGCCAGAAACTGTCCACCACTCAGTTTGGCTCAAAAATAGAACATCAACCCGAGCTCTCAATGGAAAAACTCCTTATGAAATGATGCACAGCACCAAACCGAATCTCACTGGCTTACCAGAATGGGGCACCAAAGTACATGTGCTCAAAAATGCACATAATAAGTTGGATTCTAAGTCACACGAAGGCCGATGGCTAGGATATAGCAGAGTAAGCAAAGGACACTGCATATATGGACCTAGCAATTGTATTACAGTCAAATGGAACGTTACTTTTGAGAATGAACTTCTGATGATACCAAACCCAGTTACAATTGTGGGGGAGTATAACAATGGATTAAAAACAATTAATCACTAATAAGAAAATGAATGGAAATATTTCTTGTTTTTATTTTGTATTTTGTTTGATGTTAATTTGATTTTTGTTCAACTTGTTCAACACCAGCTTTAAGGGTTTTCTTGATAATCTAAGCGAAAAATCTATTGTGATGTGGGGGATGCACTGATGTGGGAGCGAAGTGTCAGCGCTAAAAGTTTGCGTACACTGATGCGAGCTTGTAACAGAGATAAGAGTGCAAACTTAACAGATTTGAGATAGCGATTGAGTTGTATAGATCACTTGTAATGAAAGCAAACGGCCAGTGACAATTTGCTAGCAAAGAGGTGGTTGCAGAGATATAGAGCAGTGGATTCAGATTAAGAGACACTTTGTGGAGTTTCACTACCTTAGATTGTACTGAGAACTACAAGTGTATTTAAGCAAAAACCTAGCTAGTGAGTGTCCTTTGTGAATCAAGCAGAAATAATGGGGTGATGGAGCAGTTCTGGGGTTGCAATCTACATGAGGGAAGGAATGCACGAATTTGTAACTAAAACCTATCTAAAGCACCTGAAACTGATCAGTGTGCTATGAGAACTACAGATCATGCATTCAACAAATATATTCAGCAGAAAGAACAAATAAAATGAGATGGAAAGCTTCTGAAACTCCATTTCAAAGCTCCGGGCGCTTGTTTAAATGGAAAGGAAGCGATCGGCTTTGTTCGGGGATTGGTGACGATAGGGGTGAGTCAAAATGGAAGATATATTGCCCTATGTACGTTTGGAAGTGTTTCAGAGCCATGTGGAGGCCAATCGATGGCTATTTGAGCCCGTTTGTGTCCGAAGTGCATATATGCACACATTTGTGCTTGTGTAGCCTTGGGGATGTATCGCCGATTGACTCTAAAAATATAAACAAGATATATTCTAAGGCATGAAGCCTTGAATTTAGGTTAATGATATTCTTATGCCCTTTTTCTGTTTTTATTCAAGATGGCGTCTCTGATGCAACAGTAGATTATGTAAACCAAGTTTGCACAGTAGATAGATAAATAATAACAATCACAACCCTACAGACAATTTTAAGGCTTTGGATCAATCATCAAACCTCTCGAAACTGCTCCACCCACCAGCTGACATATTCCAAGATCCATCACTTGAAGGATCAGGTGCCAGAGAGCTGCTACAGGAGATAATAAAAGATTTGGAGCAATCTTCAGGGAATCAAATGCTGAGAAGGAGTAGTAGGTTAAATCCACCTTCTAACATCATTTCGGAATAAGTTCCAAGGAGAAGTGAGAGGCTTAAGAACCTCACAGTGTTGACGATGATGGAGAACGATGAATGGGATAACGACATTGAACATGCTATGATCTCTTCAATAAATCTCATTCAAAACACAACTACCATCGAACAAGCCAAGAAAATGGATGATTGGCCAGAGTGGGAGAAATCTATTCACACTGAACTGGAGCAGCATCGAAAATTCGGTACTTGGGATCTAGTTAAGCTGCCAGAGAATACAAACATCGTTGGCAGCAAAATTATATTAACTTATAAGCTAGATAAAGATGGCAACATAAAGAGCCAAAGAGCTAGATGTGTCGCTCAAGGATTCTCACAGGTGGAAGGGATAGACTACAACGACAATTTCTCCCCTACGGCAAAATTAACAGCTATACGTATCATCTCAGTGATTGCAGTCAGAAATGACTGGGAGATAGAGCAAACTGACATGGACAGTGCTTACCTCAATGCCCAACTGAAAGAAAATATTTACATGAAGCAGCCAAAGGGATTCAAAGTACCAGGACATGAAGACAAGGTACTGCATCTGAAGCGAGCCATGTATGGGCTAAAGCAATCAGGGAGAGAGTGGTATGAGATGTTGATGGAAACACTCACAGCCATTGGATTCAAGAGATGCAGAGTCAAGCATGCAGTATTCTCACGCTTTGATGAAGACACTTGTCACGATCACAATATGGACATCTTACCTCCGAAGCAAATCCTCCGAAAAGCTCCTTTCCGAATCCTGAAGCAGCATTACTTTGATATCATCACTTTCTCTCAACAATACCCTCACCCAACAATTTCTGGAATCACCCCATCATCAATTAGTGAAACAATCACTATTCAGGTCCAATCATACTCTTTTTTTAGAAAGAACCACCCTGACTATCCCCATCACTATCCCCATCTTTCACCATAAATTTATTTGATTGAGTCATCCATATTTCATCAAAGCTTGTGATAACATTCCATATCATCAGGCTCAATGATATGAATGTTCTAGACTCTCATACTTAACCTCTGAAAGATTTATACATGGCTATCCCTACCCGAAGAGCCACACGATTCGGAAACATGTTTCAGGAGTTGTTGTTAGTCCGTCTATCCTTTGCTTCATTCACAATTTTCCTTTCACCCTTGTTCTTTGTTTTCTATGGCCTTTAATTAGTATACATGTACCTTAGCTACTTTCCGATCCTCATGGACTCTTTCCCATTCGCTCTCCCTTCCAAACCCTTCGGTATATAGCTAGTGCATTTGCATGTATATTCCTTAGTTCAATTATTGTACGTCTACTTGATTGTCCTACTCCAACTTGTCAAATCATCGTGAACCACACTTGAACTACAACTTTACATTGGAGTGAGTACTCTAAACTTATCTATATTGGTTTAAACACACTTTGAAAGAATGTGAGACCATTGGCTGTGATCAACATGGACTGTGAAGTTCATTTGATCCACGAGAGAGAATCCTTTCAGAATATCTCTTTCTTCGGAACTATGCACTTTTTCGCAAACCTTCCGAAAGCCATTTGCTTTTACTGTAGGATTCCTATTCCCTTTTGAATATCATTCCAACAAGATAGAAACAGCTTCGAATGTTACTACTAACACTACATTCATCTATAACATTTATCTTTGATAATTGAATTCTGACACATGCATCCAAAATCGTGACTGAGTTCCACTCCGCCTACCCTGCCAAACCCGGACCTTGGAACCCGTAACCCAAACCCTCATCCCTTTCTTTTTCTCACATGATCTCTCTCTTAGGTATATTCAAAAAAAAAAAAAATCATCATAACAAAATAACATTATGTACACCTGAACACCCAAACACCCAAACCCAAACTTCGCCCCTCTTTTCTTTCCTAAGTCCTTCCTACTTACATAAACCCGAACCTGAACACCTCCACCCAACACCCAAACACCCAAACCCAAACTTCATCCCCCTTTTCTTTCTTAAGTCCTTTCTACTCACATAAACCCAAACCCAAGCCAAACTCTTCCACTCAAAAAAAAAAAAACCATTATTATTTTTTATCTCCCTAATTACTTTACTTCATAGTCTCCTCTGTCACCTTTCCCCCCTCCACCCAAACCTCGGCATCTATGTCACCCTCCAAACCCCCCCGAACCTCCGGTCCCACGCCCCTTGTCCAAGGGACCCAATCCTCCAAGTCCCCGAGACCCCACCGCTCAATCTTGGCGATCTCCCCGAGGGACCCTTCGATATGCCAAAGGGTCATCGCAGTAGCCTCCTGCGCCTCTACCCCCTGCCTCAAGGCCTGGAGCACATGCTCCAAGACCTCCCCCATGTGCCTCGCCTCGAGGGCTTGCTACTTTCGGAGCCGATTACCCTCCTCCAGGGCATCGACCATGCACTCTAGCAGCGCCTCTGACACCCGAACCCCCCTCGGTATCGCAACCTCGGCCGGCCCTGCAACGGGCACAATTCCCTTGGCCTTTTTCCTTGAAGGCCCTTCCTCCATGCCACCTGAGCCTTCGGCCGGCCCTCGCTTCTCGGCTCTCGGGCCCGACTCTTTGGCTGCCCCCGACCACTTGCAGGTAACCTTACGTTCGCAGCAGCGGATGCACAAGGCCCCTGCCTGGCCCAGAACACAGCGTTCGCCGCAACGGCTGCATGGGATGCAGATCTCCTGTTGGGATGTCAATCATGAAAATAAAATAAAATAAAGAAAAAAAACTGCCACTTACCCCAACTCCCCGCACCCTCTCCGAACCACTCGCCTCCAGCTCGGCCGCCTTTTGGCCTTTGCCTTTCGCCTCAGCCAACGGCTGCCCTTGCGCTGCCCTCCCCACCTCCTCCTTGGGCTCGGCCCCAACAGTGTGCCCCTCTTGGCCTCTGCCTTGGTCTCAGCTTCAGCCTTCGCTGCCCTTTGAGCTTTCACTCGCTCCTCCTCTGCGGCCTTCTCTCGGGCCCCCTCCTTGGCCTTCTTTTGGGCCTCCTCTGCGGCCTTCTCTTGGGCCTCCTCTGCGGCCTTCTCTTGGGCCTCCTCTTTGGCCTTCCTTTTGGCCTGCTCTGCGGTCTTCTCTCAGGCCTCCTGCTTGGCGTTTTCTCGGGCCTCCTGCTCGGCCTTTTTTCAGGCCTCCTCAGCCCTCTCCTGCGCTTCCAACTCCTCCATCTCCTGCAGCAGTCGTGCGCGTCGTTTGGCTGTAGTTTTGGGCATGGGAGTATTCCACATGGGAGGGGAGGCCTAATTCTGACGATCCCCCACCACGCGTGTCCCTTATATCCCATACCCGACTCAAATATGTCACATGACCAGGACCTCGGGTACGAGGCTTCGAGGGCTCAGCCTTAAGGAGGGGGCACTGTCAGAACCCACGCCGCCGAACCAAACCTCCGGCCCCTCAGGCCCGAACCCCCGTTCACCTCAAACTTGTTTCATATCCATCCTATCTGTTTGATCTCTCTTTGCATAGCTTACAACCCTGACCTCAGTCATCCGGTCTCCGATCCCTGGACCCCTTCATATATAAACTACTTGTTCATGTACATGAAAGTCAGTTCTGATATCGACTAAGATACCCAAATACATTCTACTTTAATCCTTACGCTCCTTTGTTCCCCTTGCTAAGGTCACACCCGAACTTTGGGTGACCTTGGGCCTCATCCGAAATACGGGACAGGACTCTGAGCTGGCACAGCACATAAGCTGAAGCCAAGTCCCATTCGACCCGTTCGCCAAGCCTTGGCTCTCCTCGGCAACCTGACCCTGAACATCGGTTAACTCTGCCTTGAGTCCCAAACTTAACTCTGCCTCCGCTCCGACTCAGTTCTTAACAACATCCTTGATTCTGCCTTCGCTCCGCACGAGCCTCATCATAGACTTCCAAAAACTCCATGCTGACATTAAAGCTCACCTCTCCTCAGACCCCAAGGCCTTAAAACACCTCAGCGACACCTCCAACCCGAGATGGACACAATCCAAAGATGGACTCTTGAAACATGACGACCGAATCTACGTCTCTGAGGCTGACGACCTTTGGCTCTGAGTATTACAGTACAAACACAATCACATACTCGCAGGACACTTTAGTCAGAACAAGAGTCTATCTGCAATTAGGCGCAAATATACGTGGCCCGGGCTCCAAACCTTGGTCAACGAATTCCGCAAGTCCTGTACCACGTGCCTACGCTCTGAACCCCAATGCCACAAGCCCTACAGCTTCCTCAAACAGCTCCCGATCCCCAAACAACCCTGGAACTTGATATCCATGGACTTTATCGAACAGCTGCCTCGGTCCGCCGGCTACACTACAACACTGGTAGTAATCGACTGACTAACGAAACAAGCGATATTTATTCCAGCGCACGACACAGTCACCTTGGCCAACCTCATGAAGCTCTTCGTCCTACACGTCTTCTCAAAACACGGCGTACCCTTGCATGTAACTTCGGACAGAGGTTCAGAGTTCGTCTCCCACTTCTTTAAATCATTGGGTAAAGCCTTAGACATGACCCTTCACTTCACCTCGGGTTATCACCCTGAGGGTGATGGTCAGACCAAATGTACTAACCAAACGTTGGAACAATACCTTCGAGTGTATAGTAACTACCAACAGAACAATTGGGCAGATCTACCTCCACTCACCAAATTTGCTTACAACGATGCCCCATTTTTGACTTCAATTAGCATCTACCCACGATAGGACGTGCCTTTTATATCTTGAACAACCCAAACATGTCATGTGACCTCAGCCCCCGATACGTAAAAAAACACCTAAAGGCTTCATGGGTTCAGCCTTAAGAGGGAGGTACGGTCAGAGCCTGTCCCTGACCAATTCCCGAGACCTTGGACCTCCAGGCCCAAATCCCCAACCACCATGTTTTACCTATTCTTACCTCGCATTTGAGCTTCCCCCTTCGTAGCTTCCAACCCTGACCTCAGTCATTCGGTCACGGATCCCCAAACCCTCTCATATATAAGCTACTTATCCATGTACATGACAGTCAGTTCTGATATCGACTAAGATACCCAAATATATTCTACCTTAATCTCTACCCTCCTTCGTTCTACCTCACTAAAGTCATGCCCAAACTTCGGGTGACCTCGGGCCTCGTCCGAAATACGGGACAGGACTCTGAGCTGGCGCAGCACATAAGCTGAAGCCAAGTCCCATTCAATCCATTCTCTGAGCCTCGGCCCTCCTCGGCAACCCGACCCCAAACCTCGGTTGACTCTCTATTGAGTCCCGACCCTGTCTCTGCTTCTGCCCCAACTCAGTTCTTAACACATTTGCACTCAACAATCTTATTCTTCTCAAGTCACCTGGATCATTATGTTGATGCTTGATCAAACAATCAATAATCAGGTCTGATCATTATCTCTTTATAAAAAGAAGTACCCTGAGTATCCCCATCATTATTCCTATCTTATCCAATGAACTCATTGATCAAGTCATTTCTATTCTTTTGAAAGCTTGTGATGACATGCCATATCATTAGACTCCATGATATGAATGTTCTAGGCTCTTAGAGTCACCCTCCGAAGGATTTGCACACAGTCATCCCTACCCAAAGAGCCATGTGATTTGGAAACATGTTCCAGGAGTTATTGTTGGTCCATTAATCTTTTTTCTCATTCACCATTTTCCTACTCCCCTTGTTCTTTGTTTTCTATGGCCTTTGATTAGTATACATGTACCTTAGCTACTTTCCAACCCTCAGACTCTTTCCCATTCACTCTCCCTTCCGAACCATTTGGTATATAGGTAGCACATTTGCATGTATATTCTCTAACTATAATGCAGAATTATATTTTTGTTAGCATATTAAAAGAACAAATATTTAGTTTCCAAACTAATTTCTGGGCAAATTCTAGCACTTTTCTTTTTTTTTTGTGGTGAAATTTTGCGCTCACGTGACGTAAGCCCCCATATTACGTGAGGGGTCCCCGTTCCTGGACCTCTACCTTATCAGGGATCAGGGATGCCATTAGGTTCATACTCGCGTCTTCTGACGTGGATATTATTGGAAATGGTGCAGACATGAACCAAGTATATATCCTTGGTCATTCTGCTGGTGGCGCTCACATATCAACACTATTGAACGAAGATATATTGACGGGTCAAGACAGAAGTCTTCTCAAAGGTATAATCCTAATTAGTGGAGCCTACGGAAGCGCTCCACACATGACGATGTACTACGGAGAACCACCGGAAGAGACGGACAAAAAGTGCCCACTGGGACTTCTCAGTAGCCACTCATCTGATAAAGTGAGTTCTAATGCTACTCGTTTCTGAGAAGCTATTAATGCACGGTCAGCTTACCCAACTCTTGCCGCACAAACTCTTCCTTCTGGTCCGCGAGAGAGATGATCCCATTCTTGTGGAATGGGATAAGGCATTTAAAGAAGTGTTACGTGAGAAGGGAATCACAGACTTCCGTACCTACACCATGATGGGACATAACCATATCAGCCTAGAAGTCTCTCTGTTTTCAGGTGAAGGCGAAGAGTGGGGCGAGGAAGTGGTCCGGTGGATCAAAGCTTGAAAGGAGTATGTGTAAGATGCTGATGCTGTATATTAACTCCACCAGAGAGATTGACAAATGCGCTTGGTTATAATCAAAGAAGACATTTTTCATGTTTTCTTTCACGCCGTTTGCATATCGTACACTATTACATCTCCCCACACTCTTTTACATAACATAACGAGATCAGCTAAGTAAAACGGAAAGGCTTGAGGAATATCTTACCCGTAATTTTTACCACCAGCTTGGGTCGATTATTAGGCCCAGTAGGCACGTTTTCAATCTACAAAGAAAATTGGATGGATTCGCGCACTTCAGCTGACAACTCACCTTGCGCAAGGTCAGCATCCCGTCAATTACTTTACCGAACACTACGTGTTTCCCGTCAAGAAAATCACACTGTGCTGTTGTAATGAAGAACTGTGAAACAAGATGTGTCATGTGGCATGTCAAAATGGAAGGACAATGTGCCCAGATACCCACTTGACATCCATTCGTGTTTATGCCAGAGTTTGCCTGAACGTGGAGCAGAAAAAAGAACAATAACTGAAACCGTCGGCAGCTAAGCGATGAACAGCGATGACATACCATGGATAGTAAGCCAGGCCCGGTGTGCTTTACTTCGAAGTTCTCATCCTTATCGCCCCATCTCGTCATCTCGTCATGATAAAGGGATATGTTACGAAACGTAGACGTACAGGGAATTTGTCACCATATATTGAAAAAGAACCTGTCCCATCTCCTTTGAGAAAATCTCCGCCTGGTCAAAAAAAGTGAAGAAGATTGATTCAGTAACGTGTGAGATAGACTGACCGGCAAGGCTCGCCTTGACACATAAAATTCGGGACTCTGTTCTGGCTTAAGCTGATACGCTACTACAACGATATCAACGTCACTGCTCACACTCTGATGTACAATATAAGAGGAGTAAGTGTCGCCTTGCGCTTCACGGTGAAACCATACCTGTGAAACGTAGCGTTCTTGAAACCTTGTGGCCGCGAGTTTACACTATGCAGCGGCGTCGTTCAAATGACTCGTTGTGCACCAAGACGGGATATAACACACCGATACTCTCCGGTGCATAGTTGACGGAAGTTTTCCGCAGTTCTTGGGACAAGAATCATTACGATGCTAGATCGGCATAAGCCTTGAATGGCACAAAAGTAACTTACTTCGGGACGATGTCGCTAAAGAGCTCCATTTTCATTCTCCCTGCAGGTGTTTCTCCAATGTTGATATCCATGAATACAATGGGGCGTGTCGCTGGAGCCATAACGGTCTTTGGCAGGAGCTGGGTTTGAATCTCTCTTCACTTCATGTCCTACTTCCTACCGCACCTGCCCTCTGGGTGGCACGTCGACGAAGCTATCAAATCCGAAGAAGATCGAGTGGTAGTGATTCGCTTTGGTCATGATTGGGACACTCAATGCATGAAGATGGACGAGACACTTTATGGCGTGGCAGAGAAAGTGCAGAACTTTGCTGTCATCTACCTCGTCGACATTACGCAGGTTCCTGATTTTAATAAGGTAACACAAGTTCTCCTCTATTTTACCTCAGATCTGATGAAGTCTGCAGATGTATGAACTGTATGACCCTTGCACTGTGATGTTCTTCTATCGGTGAGGGCGTTGCCATATTTTGCACGAACACATTACTTAGGATACGATACTATTGTCAGTAACAAACACATTATGATTGACCTTGGCACTGGTAACAATAACAAAATGTCTGTATTTAGCTATTGCTCTACCTTCTTGTTGTTAACCCTAGTGCGTAGTAACTGGGCTATGGACAATAAGCAGGAAGTGTGTCTTTCTCTTTTTTGGCTCTCAGCATCCTCGTTGATCCTCTGAGGGCAGATGATCGACATCATTGAAACGGTTTACCGTGGTGCTGCCAAGGGTCGTGGTCTTGTCGTATCTCCGAAAGGTCATCCAACTAAACATATGAGTCGAGCTTTTACTGACTTCATCTACAGATTACTCCACTCGGTATAGATACTGAGGTATTGTCAAGATAGGGTACCCTCCGTGGACTCCCATACTACTTGTATCACCGGAATGCTTCGCTTGTACCCTCCACGTGTTGAAGCTTGTAATCGATGCCTTATATCACCTATTGTGAGAATGTATATTTAGATTATGTTTTCTACCTTCTGATCAATCATCAAGACACGTGCTATAAACTGTCGGATTGCATTGAGGTTCGTATTGCGATATCTTCTGCATGAAGTAGACCTTCGGAATGCGTACCTCAGGTGATTTGACTATCACAATTCTCCTTTTCAGCACCACACTTCTGCGTCCCACGCAAGTATAATTTTTTAGCGAATATATAACATTTCTTGTAGCTAGCGCTGATATTAAGCTTTGGAAGTTGTGACAGTGTCACATGAACCTGTGAATAGTCACATGTGCTCCTTCCACTTTCTTATTATATTTTTTCTTCGAGGTCTGGCAGGCTACTGCTTCTGTGGATTCATCTACGACAGTGATAGGCATCGGTGCGGTCAGCCTATCCCCGAATTTGAAACTTAAGAACCCTTGTCTTCCCATTCATAAGGATGAAAGATAGGCAAGCAGCTCCGCATTTTTAAGGTTATCGCCTTGATAGAAGGATTTCTCAACGCCGTATACACTACCCCTCTAGGACTACTATGTAACCGCCTCGCTCGGGTCGCTCGACCCTACTTCCTAACGTATCAACAAATTCTTGCTTCGCCAGTGATCTTATGACCATGATCAATGGTCTGGGAGCTTCTACACCCAGATAGAGCTATGCCATTTCCGCAACATTGGTACTCTCTTAAATTTAGTCATGTCCGAGAAGGCTGCATACTGTCCAGGGCTACCGTGGTTTACGTTGGGTTCCCACACTCGGCCCTCCTGACCCGTTACAAGCGCCTTGCGAGTATTCTTCTATCGCTCCTCCGGCTCTGCCTGGGGCACCACGAGGCTACATGACAAACTCCAATGATTCGGTAATTAATGGGCACCCGACTGCTCGGTTATGATAGAGTTGAGACCGAACACAAATTAACTCAAGTTCACAGCTGACTTGTGCGTACTTTATTCGCTGGTACTTCGCGAGTACTTCGTGCTGAAGCGCCGAGCCTCTTGGACCACCTGAGTTACCAATCACGTGATTCCTTATTGTGGGCGCTTCCCACACTTGTCCCTATCTCGCCTCGATGGCCGTTCATAGTGCCGCCCTTATCTTTTCGAGTCTATAAAGGCAGCAAGTGAGCCCTTTCTCTGTGCGCAACATTTGATATCCCATATCATGGCACCTGTGCCCTCCCCCACCGTAATTTCGAGTCATGCCTCTCCACACTCCGAGACTGCCAGTCTGGCGGCCTCAAAGGTGCTATCCATGACTTCTGTCTCTCGACCACACCCTCTCGACCCATTGATATCTGACGAGGTGAGTCCGACCGGCAAGTTGCTCCTCGGAGCTGCGTGTTCCAGACTTGGCCTATGGTGAACGTCACTCTGCGCCGTCGCATCTCTATTCCAGTCTGTCAAGGGCCCGCAAGATTTGTGGGTGCTCATTCACTTGGTGGGTGAGCGCTTCACGCCTTGTCGACATTCGACCCACCAGGCATCGGATACGTGATTGGTGATGCGTTTATCCCGGACTTGATCTAAGCACGCAGCCTGGGACACTTGGTTATTGTACTTGTGGCGCATACCACATAACACCACCATTCAAACTAAATTTGTCACATGCACCTCACCATAGATATCGGCCATCTCTTTGGCCGTACGTAAGTATATGGCAGCGAAGACAGACGTCACAGCGATCAAGTTCATAACGTGTGCGACCGCTAATCCACCGAAACGAGATGTTCTAGCCTACCTTGGGATTCCCCTCGTAACGGGAGAAAAGGCTCAGGTCTTCGAGAAAGAGCTCTTCAGGCGAGCCGATGTAGATGTAAGTAAATGCCTTATCTCCTTCCGCCTTGATCTCAAACACCCAAAAGTTTATTGACTTCGTGACGGGGTACGTTGTAACAACTGATTCTATTCTGCCGACAAGCTTTAACAGATAGATATTCAGCGATGCATATAACTGCATTCTGGCCCTGAAAGGGAAGGAATGGGTTGTTGAAACGCTCAGCAAACTCCCAGAAGGAACTCAGCCACAGATCAGCGTTGAGGAACTCATGGCTGCTGAGACGGCTGTTAGAAATGATTTGCGAGTTCGGAAACTTGCTGCTGAGATCGGCAAGTGTGATGTCGTCTTTCTTCCTATTCGGGACTAATAACATTGAAAAATATAGGTCTGAAGCCCGAGAACTTATATACGGATGGTTGGTCAATTGGATGGGACGATCGATTCCCAAAGCGACAACGTCTTCAGCAAGCTCTCGTGTTTGCCAGATTCCAGGAGCATGATAATCTCTATGCACACCCTTTGGTGAGTGTTTGATTATCGATTCACGTGTGCTATAATTCACAAGATGGACCAGGATTTCTACCCTGTGCTCGACTCAAACTCGCTGGAAGTGGTTCATATTGATTTCCCTGCCCATCGGAGCCACACTCACACCGAGAATGTGGGGGCGCCAGGCAATCAGATAGTACTATCCTCTCTCACTACAGCTCCACCACCTCTTGAAAAGGATTCGTTGATTGCCTCCGGTGGCGCAAGAATTCCATACCCAAACGTAGCCCACGAGTACCTCCCTGACCTTCTCTTGAAGCAGCCCAACGCCAAGGCCAGTACGCGTGGTACACTCAAACCACTCCATATTGTGCAGCCGGAAGGGGTCAGTTTCAAGATGAATGGAAACGAGATTGAATGGCAAAAGTGGAAAATGCATATTGGTGAATAGTGTTTAGTCAGGTCTTTGTTACCTGAATCACTGATCGATATTACTGTACAATCAGCCTTCAGTCACAGAGAAGGAATCGCGTTGTCGACAATCACCTATGACGACAATGGTGTGCTGAGACCCCTGTTCTACCGACTGAGTCTTGTGGAGGTAGGAGCAATATTCCAGTTCGTCACGACCTGACTAATCTAACCAACCTCCAAAGATGGTCGTGCCTTATGGGGCACCCGAACATCCTCACCCAAGGAAATTTGCATTTGACGTTGGCGAGTACGGCATTGGGACGCAGGCCAATGAGCTTTCACTCGGATGTGATTGTCTCGGAAAGATCCATTACCTCGTGAGCATTTCCCCCCCCACAACTTTCTCCATAGAAACTAATATACTTGCCACAGCCCGGATCATTCATCGGCCACGATGGCCACGCCATACACGTCAAGCGTGCTATATGCATTCACGAAGAGGACTCCGGTTTATTGTGGAAGCACACAGATTTCCGTCCGGGAGGTCGCGCACATGCTGTGCGAAGTCGCAGACTCGTCATAAGCATGATATGCACTGTCGCAAATTATGGTACTTATAAACAGCAGTCCTGGATGTTCTCCATATATTAACATATCTCCTTTAGAGTATTGTTTCTATTACTACTTTTATCAAGACGGATCAATTGAGTTCGAAGTGAAACTCACGGGTATCCTCAACGTCCACGCGCTTGCACCAGGAGAGTCCGCGGGACCACACGCCACTCAAGTCGCTCCCCGCATAGGGGCACAATATCACCAACATTTGTTCTCTATCCGCGTCGATCCAATGGTAGATGGTCTCCGCAATAGTGTTGTTGAGACAGACATTGTGCCCCTTCCAAGCGCTTCAACGGGCTCTCCGGAGAACTGGGCTGGAAATGCCTTTATTACGCAGGACTGCATGCTCCGCACAACTAGAGAAGGCACCAGAGACTATGACATTGCCAAGGACAGACGTTGGAGTATCGTCAATACCTCCAAGAAGCACTACGCGAGCGGTAAGCCGCCGGGATATGTCCTGGGGTACAAAGGTGCCATTACTACATTGCTTGCGGCTCCGGGCTCATGGGTTGTCCGACGTGCCGGATTTGCGAGGAAGAGTTTGTGGGTTGTGAAAGATAGGGAGGACGGACTTGGAGGGAGGATGTGGCCCGCGGGACGGTATGTCCCACAAACGACCGATGTACCTAAGGATTCGGTCAACGAGTGGGCGAAGGAAGAAGGGAGTATTGATTGCGATGATATTTTACTATTCATCACCATGGGTGCGTACTTTAAAATGCGTAAGGGATTTGATAAGTAACGTTTTGATTAGGTGTCAATCACATCCCTAGGCCAGAAGATTGGCCCGTGTAAGTCTTCCTAATATTTACCCACCATGTTTCGGCCTCACACCCGTTCTAGGATGCCAGTTGAGCAAGTGAAGCTCACTTTTAGGCCTGTTAACTTCTTCGAGTCGAATCCTGCGTTGGACGTTCCCGGGGTCCAGGATCGAGTGAGTACGACAGCATTTGAGAATGGGACTCAAAGCTCGAATGGGAATGAGAAGCTGTGCTGTGAGTAGATAGCATTTTTTGTATCATGTTGACTTCAGCAAAATGTTGTGTCACTACCATGCTTTTTCTTTTATTGTACCACTATCTCCTTGTTCGAATATGTGCGTATAAGGGGTCGCTTATCGACGTCGACTCCGGGTCGAAAAACTCTCCACGTGTATCCAAGACGGTCATCCTGGCCGGCGAGGGTTCCATATTAGGTCAAAATATTCCTTTTTTATTATCTTTCCTTTAAATATATTCCAGCTACTTCGAGTTGCCAATCCACTCCAAAGCTTCAAATAAGATGGCTCCCAGTCCGTCTTTATTCAACAGAAGTGCCGGTGGAATTTGGAGTTCAAGGCTCGGTCCCGCAGTAAAA
This sequence comes from Ramaria sp. MG151, assembly GCA_003314545.1. Lineage (NCBI taxonomy): Eukaryota > Fungi > Basidiomycota > Agaricomycetes > Gomphales > Gomphaceae > Ramaria > Ramaria sp. MG151. The sequence continues at coordinate 3,522 of QMFG01000550.1, read as the reverse complement.
TAAGGCCCAGGTACTAAGTTGATTGCTATCACTGGGGCTCAGCAGCTGAACCGCCTTTGTAAAAACCCTCGCGACAGAAGTGCTGGTGGAATTTGGAGTTCAGGGCTCGGTCCCGCAGTGAAATTAGGCCAGGTACTAAGTTTATTATTATCACTCCCCGAGAGGGGTCAGCAGCCGAGCCACCTCTATAAAACCCTGACATTTTCAATGTAGCATTTCCCTCATCATGGAAGCTACCGAGACCTCGCTCGCTGGACCAAAAGACCCGCCGCCTGAATCCGATCCCCCCTCTGCGTCATCTTTAGAACCCCCTCCTAGAGATTTCAGGTTCTGGCTTATTCTCCTATCTCTTTCCTTGTCTTCGTTCATAGCAGCATTAGAACTAGTGAGTTGTTCTTCTAAACATAGCCCCAGCTTACAATGATACGGCGAGACTGCACTATCCACAGCTCTTCCCGTCATCGTCGCTGCTCTCCATGGCTCGCAATTCGTTTGGGTCGGCTCGGCATACTCACTTGCCTCAACAGCTTTCATACCTATGAGCGGTGGTTTAGCCCAGGTGAGCTGGAGCAGATTCATCAGTGACCAGTGACAATGACGGTGCTATTTAACCTGGAGGTTTTCGGGAGGCGTCTAGTTATGCTCGGATCACTGTTGATTTTTGCTGTTGCCAGCGCGGCTTGTGGCGCGGCAACCAACATGAACGCTCTCATTGTTGCTCGAGGTAGGCTTTATGAATCATCTTCTGCAGTTCTGTAACTTGACTAATGGATTTTGGAATTGTAGCCTTTCAGGGACTCGGAGGGGGTGGAATATTGTCCCTCACTGGGATTATATTGTCCGATCTCGTGTCTCTTCGGGATCGTGGTAAGTTCAATGCTATAATCGGAATGTGCGTCCTTTAGTACTCGCTAATCCATGGGCTTACTCGCTTGCTAGAGCTTGGGTATCTGCATCTGGCATGGGTCCTGTCGTAGGAGGAGCTTTGGCCGAAGGTGGTAATTGGCGATGGCTATTTTGTTTGTCAATTAGATCGGACTTTTCATCGGTTCTTTTTGACATTTCTCCGACAGATTTAAATATTCCAATAGCTGGAGTTGCTGCGGCATTGATACTTTTCTTCCTACGTGTCCGGACGCCAACGTGCACCTTCAAGGAAAAAATGGCTCAAATGGATTGGATGTACGTGTTACGCTTCTTAAGGGCTGCAAATTTACTGACAAAGAAACCGGATATCTAGTGGTAACATATTGATCATTTCCAGCTCTAGTGCATGCATGATTAGCCTGGTATGGGGCGGCGTACAGTACCCGTGGTCATCTGTGCAAGTTCTGGTGCCTTTGATTTTGGGTATAGTGGGCATAGCAAGCTTTATAGTCTACGAAGCCAAGGTTGCTAAATATCCTGTCGTAAGCATCCATCATTATAACAGTCATTTTCGCGCTCTCATTTTCTTTTTTGACATAGGTCCCTTTCGCGCTTCTATCGACACGAACCAGTGTCAGCGGCTACCTCCAAACATTTTTTAGTCAAGTAATCCTCCTGGCGTTCGTGTGTTCGTCTCCTGGTGTATTTTGAAACGCTGAGACTGACTGATACCGAGTTTAGATGACATGCCAGTTTATTTCCAAGCTTGCAAATTAGCATCACCCATCGCTTCTGGGGTGGATGCCCTTGGTATCGCCTGCACGATTGCGCCAACAGGTATAGTATCAGGCGTCAGTGTTGCCAAATTTCGTCGATATCGTCCTCAACTTTGGCTATCATGGGTCTTGACCATAATTGCGGGTGCATTGTTGAGCACCATCACAGCAGGTTCCTCGCTGTCAAAAGCTATCGGATACGAGAGTGTATTTGGGTTAGCACTAGGGATCCATGGCACAACGACTTATTTCCCTGTTCTGGCTCCGACTCCAGTATCTGAGAACGCAAAGGCCCTTGCATTCTTCACGTTCTCTCGTAGTTTTGCTCAGGTGAGCGTTGTGATGGGTTCCCTTAACAACTCCTGATGATGCTATCTCTGCAGGTGTGGGGAGTGACCATTGGAGGATCTGTGCTCCAGAATGAACTTAAGCACAGACTTCCGTCGAGTTTTGTCTCAAAGTTTCCGGGGGGGACGAACATTGCTTATGCAGCCATACCTTTGATTCCAACGTTGGCGCAGCCCTTGAAGGGCGAGGTCCAGATAGCGTTTGCTGGGGCCTTGAGCGTGACATGGAAGGTTTTAATTGGAATTGGAGTAATGGGACTTATTTCAAGTCTCCCTATGAAGGGGTTACCCCTGCATACGGAGACTGACAAGGATTGGGGAATAGTGGAGTCGGAAGGGCGTGAACGGAAGGTTTAAACCCACCTAGATTCGTTCCCGTCAGTTCAAAGGATCATGCTTCTGACGCAGTCGATTCACAATTATGTTAATGTTTTATATAAATTCTTAATCAGCTCGGGGCATCATTTTGAATCAGCCGAACATAGGTCGCCGGCACATCAAGAGTACCAGACGGAACGCTTTGCCGTCGTTCCCGGATTTAGTTGGGCGATAATAATCAAGTCGATATTATAATCTGAAGCTGACTTGCGAAGTAAAAATCTAAAAGACAGGGTGAAAAGAGAGACTCGCGACCCGAGGCTAAAAGCTTATAGGTATTATTATTCACACAGTGCAGACCAACCACACATAAATGTAGATACACACACAAAACATTAGACTCCTTTATAGAGTCCAACACTCTGATGGATGCACCCATTGCACTAATGCAGCTGGCTACCTGCAGAGGCAGCAACCAGCCTTACACATGGAAGTATAAGGCAGAAACATGTTAAGGTTCTAATACAAACTCAACTAAGCTATATACTAGCTACTTACTAATCCCCGACTCTCTTTAGAGAGGAGGGTTATAGGTGGAGATGGAAATGCAGGGTTCCACCAAAACCCTTTTCCAAGCTTCTATTCACCCACTCCTCCGTCGGAATGACTCAGCTTACCCATGTAGGCTTCTCTCTTTTCCCTTGTAAAACCATCTTCCTACGTTGTCTTACCGTTGTGTCATTGCACCATACAATGGATTTCTTGCTGGTTTCCGCTGCCTTCTGGTTGAATCGTCGTCATTGACATAACGCCATCCACTGATAAAACGTCTGTTCTTTGCGCCGTCATTTACAATGTGAACCAGCTCACTGTGTAAATCAGTGCAATTCAAGCTCACGTATCACGTATACGAACCCTTGCGTCTATGTTACCTGTGGCCCGGTACTATGTCCCCACCAAGCTTCAAAACAAAGGCAGAGCCATGGAATACGAGTTTGGAGGAGTGGATTAGTAGTTGCGAACTAACCATGGCGCCTCATGTGAGCATCATATACCATATACAAGACGGGTTATTGACCAGATTGCAGTCGATTAGCCATTGTACGGGAAGATGGTGACCGTCATGTAGGTCACATCAATTCTCTTGCGCTAGAAACACGACAAGTCTGTCAAATCGACAACCTCCCAGAGAAGCTCCCTGGTTTCGATGGGTC
>QMFG01000547.1:13961-31214 GCA_003314545.1 Ramaria sp. MG151 | reverse complement strand
GGGTGACTGGATCAAATGTGTGCGAAGTATTGAGGCAAGGGTGATTCGGGATTCGGAAGATCCATTCGGAAGGACTGGTTCGGAAGGACAATGATATAGAAGGTGTCGATATTGTGATCGTGACAGTATGGCGCTTCTCCTCAGCTTGATCTCTGAGGATTGTACCAGGTGAGTATCATGTATTTAGTAGTAGCAAAGCTATATACTGAGGATATCTGCTGTACCAGCTGGGCATTGTTCTCTATCGGCTCTCTTATCCTTCAGCATCTTTGGTTGTGGCCTTGTCATTCAGTGTTGCCCTCACAGAACAACTACAGGCTACAAACCCACATGGCCGCAAATGACCGCATACATTCAGTCACATACTTTTGCACTCAAAGGATTGTCCATTGGTATATATGGATATAAAATGATACCAAAGATTAAGAATGGGAGCCAAGGAAACAATTCCTATACATATAGACAGGCACCAATCCGTGACTGAAGCATTAGCACTTCTACAGTGGGTCAAAAACTACTCCAATGTTTGTGCATTTTAGAAAGATTGATATTCTGTGAAGGAACAACGTCAGCAAAAGTTCTGAAAATTTCACATGATATACTAGAACATGTTGGCTATCTATCAACTTAACAAATCATGTGAGTCCAATCAAAACCCATTTCTCAATAAATAAAATAAAATAATCACTCATTGGGGCAGTTTTTGACCCTCTATTATTTTCTCTAATTTGGCAACCTGAGCCAGAAGCAAGTGAAGGTGTGTTCTTAGCCCGTTTATAGGGTGCCGTCCAAATACAGGACTTTACGAGAATTAAATGTCAAAAACGTAAAACACGGGGCAATCATTGTAAGCGTATCACACTTGAACGGCTCGACCTGGACAGTATAATTTGTTACCGTAAGATATCAACAGAGACCTACATCTTCGCTATTACAATGCGAGAAACGTTTTTCCACGCCAACAAGAAACACAAAACATATGATTGCATACTATTCAATAATAATGACGAGATTCGAACCTATGACGTTACGATACAATACGTACGCCTGCAACCTCCCAGTAGTACATCGGTAAATGATCCCATAGCGGGACGGGAGACCGAGGATAAACATAACAAGGGGAGTAAGGAGAAGGTGGAAACAGGACATGGAGTGGATAATAAACAAGTGAAAAACATATATGAAGCCAAAGATCAGGGTATTAGCTCATACAACCACCTTACAACATACAGTAGCCTAACCATATGTAAAGACAAAGCGATCGGAAAGCAAGTCATCAGAGCAGGCATAATGGTGGAAAAAAAATTATCAGACATGCGGGAGCGATGTCATTTGAGTGAAAAGGCGAGGAATGAAGTCAGGTTTCTGGCTGGGAAACAGTGTTGTTTTGGGAATGGAGTGCTGCTTTTCTCTTTTCCCCGACGGCTTCTGCAAAAGCAAATGCGGCACCCACACTTGCACTCAAGATTCTCCACCTTGAGCCCAAAATGTTGTCCGTAATACCCCAGCGACTTGCAACGCTGCAAGCTACCCTGACAATGCCAATTGTGACCGGGTCGACCTCCCTTGGTGGGGTGCTGAATGATATAAGGGCACCACAAAACTGTGGGACAACAAGTGTCGGGAGCGACCATTTGGCTAGCATAGTCCAAAATGCACCAGAAATGAGGTAGGACGGTGTGGGATATGGGATGGTCGCAACCAATGTTGATGAAGGACGGACAGGGTCGTCGAGCGTGTATGGTGCATTCAGCGGGATACGCAGGTGCGAAAAGGGGAGAACAGCATAGAGCATAAGAGACAGCTCAAAGAGGAGCGTGATGGTGTAAATGTTGGTAGCATCTGAGAGGAACTGCACAATACATGAGCACCTGTATGAACTACATAGGAGGTACGACATACCCCCTGAGTGATTTTATGGAGTCGACGACCCTCAAGGGCCATGGTTCGTTCCTGTTGTCGGACCTTTTGCACCAAGGCAGATGCATCACGCCCTATGGCAGAAGCGGCCTGCGCGACTGCTGAGGGAATAGGGGACGGGGGGAGCGGAGGGAGTTCCGCGGGCTCCAGTTCCGCCATGGCTTTCGTCAAACTGTTATTTGGGGGAGATGTTCCATGCGCAGGAATTTGACGCGCACCTTTCCGCGTGTATACTGCACGGACGCCGTCGTGGTCTTCGGAGGACACAGAAACACCATCTTCTTTCAGACTGTCTCACCCGGCGTCAAGCCACGAAGCAACTATATCACGGGACTGACTCACGAGGGCATTTGTGGCTGAACGCTCCGCTTTCTGTTGCGACCGTATAGACCGCCAAACCTAGGGTCTTCAGCGAGTGCTTCCTCATGCTGGCTGAGGTAGGTTTTGATGCGACTTTGCAGCTCTTCGCGTGTTCCTGAGTCAGATATACTGAGGGCATGCGCGATGTCCTGAAGCTCTTGCTTTTTCTTCGATTGGAGAGATCCAGTATATGTTGACATGACCGACTTATTGCGAGGGACGGTGGTGGTTACAGTAAGGGCGCGTCGAAAGCGCTGACGCCAAACAACAATAAACAACACGCGATTGTTTCAAACTCACGTGGGGCTCGCCGTTTACCGAGCAAACTCTAGGTCATTGGCACGGCAGGCAGTTGAAATTACCCATAATCCCTTCATCTCTAGGCCATCCGTCTCCTTTGATCAATTCCAAGTCTTTTAGTACGGTGCAGGAACACCATGGGGTGTCTAAATGATAGGCAGGGATAATAAGAACTCGAGATGGGTGCTGCAAGAAGGCTGACGAAGATGAGAAGAGGAGAAGGGTGATAGTGCCGAGGGCAGCATAAGCCGTGGGAATGGGAACTTGGGTCCTTTGCTTAAGTTGGATCAGGACAGGACACGTTGTCAGCCGAATAAACCCATCCGCTCAATGATAAGAGAAATGTCATTCAAAATATATAATTGACCTCCTCATCGACGTAGCTAATGTAGCCAGCCTCGTCAAGTGCCTGGAGAACAAGTTCTGAAGTTTCTGTGCTGCGGACATCTGAAAGTACATAAGAAAAGGTGGCGTGGCGAGATCAAAAGTTGTGGAGAGTCTCACCTAGTTGTTATGGTCCATTCATCGGTGGCATATGGCTTTAGGTGATGCAAAATACAATACAGAGAGGCAATACCCAATTTCGAAAATGCTAGAGGCTATGCACAACGTTCACGTTCCAATAGAGGGTGAAAGTTGTTGCTAGGATAAGCAGACTGATGTCCACAACTCTGCTGGCATGTAAGGCGAAAGATCGTACACCTTGAAAGAGAGTGCCACAAGGTTCCAGCTTTCTTAATATTGGGGTTTATATAGCGCTTGGTTGAAAAATAACGAAATACATGCCTACATGTATAAAGATACCCTTGTCGGCTCATTCCTGGGTCTTCCAGGGTATATGATCAGTGAATTCACGAGAGACAACGACAGCATCAAATATCTCTTCTATATCGGAAATATAGTTTACGGACGGCTTAACGTTGTGCCACTGAATAAAAAAAGTGATACCAGTAGTCAGTGTGTGGCCCAGTCAACCTTGATAAATAAAAAAGTCAGCTCAAGTTCTTTGAAACATCAACATATGTTTGTACGGACTAGAGATCGATTAACAGCGTGAAAATATCTTGTTCATGTCTGGAGCAGGTATAGAAGCAACCAATCTGTATCTTATTTGAAGCGTTATGATACCGCTGCGACTATCCGCATGGAAGAAGAGGCTAGAAGATGGAGATTGTAATCAGGAGTGATCGTGACCGTGACGATCATTGTGACCAGGAGTTGAAAAAACCTACCGTTGGAAGCATAAGGAAGATTTACTGTCAGAAAAATCCCGAAAAAAATCTTGAAATGTGGTTCAAACTCTCTACTCTTCTGAAGCAGAAACATAGACAAACCTATTATCTGTCTAGAGTTTTCCAGAGTTTTCCAAAGAAAATCGTGATAAAGTCTCGGAAAAAGTTGAGAGTCAAAATACACAATTCACCTTTTTCAAAGTTTTTTTGGAGCTTTAATGATGGGAAACTTTTTTATTTATTTCCCCAGTGTACCTTGCTCTTCTGAATCTGACCCATAACCTCTTCACCTCCCTCTTCCCCAGTGTTTTTGGAGCAACGGTAAGCAACATATATGTATGGTACTAGGGGCATAAGAAAGTCCCCCCATCATGAAACTCTGAAGAAAACTTCAAAAAAAATGTGGTTGGATTATATCATGATATCCCCAACTATAAAAACTGAGAACAATTTTCAAGCTTTGAAAGATTTTTCCAGGAAACAAAGTTTCCTTTTCTGGGGATTTTCCTGATAGCAAAAAAAATCCTATGCCTCCAGTGGTGGCCCTGAAATAATGACAAACAGTAGAATGTCATAGCTACGATGTTATAGTAAGCAGCTGAGAGAGCAGAAATTCAATGCACTACCAGATAATTCTAGAGTAAGATGTCATGCTGAGGTACACTCAAATTCACACATCTTCATCATTCCTGCTGCGTTAACAACAGGCTTGGACTTCACATACAAAGACTCCCCAACCCGGCTTCCCTTGCTAACATCTTCAACTATCCTTATCCTGTTCCACGATGTCTCAGATACCCTCTGTATGTTTATATGGCACAAACTACAACAAACCTGATATTATCCCTGCTGCCAGAAATGGAAGCTGAGATGGACGTCATGGCAACGTGGGCGCTACAAGTTCAAGGGTCGTGCTACTGATAGTCCACCTTTTTTATTTCAATCAGCGTCGCAGACTAAGAAATGCCCCTGCGGACCCCGCTTCACCCCCACCTTTCAAAAGTCTTTCAAAAGTCAGCACTGTTCTACCGCTGAATGAATTTAATATATGATATATCGCCTGTCCAAAAATGTTCCCAAAAAAAAGCGTAACAGAAAAAAATATCATCGTGAATGTGACAAATTCCGGGTATCGTTGAGATAGAGGAAGGGAGTAAAATCGAAAGTCGTGTGTGGGATAATGTCTGTGCGATAGTTCATTATGCCTTGTTTTATTTTCCTTCATAGGATATATTGTCTAAGTCTGCGTTTGGGTTGGCGCTTAATTCGGAATGAGTAACACCAACTCAACTGCCAGTAGGTTCAGCGAGGGGCTATCTGAGAAAACAGCGAGATAATGAGCCATGTGTATTGGGTTCGCCTAATAGCAATCTTGCCTTATCTCCCCGAGAGCCGAAAAGTTTAGAGATAGTTCCGGATTTCTTTCCAGAGGTGCCACCATTTTCTTCATGTCCTGCATTGGATATGGTTGCGGAAGGGCTTTGGGAACGCTTTGCAACAGCCTGATTAAGACAGTTTATATTTAGTATCATGTCAGAGGTTATGGTTATGATGGGAATGCGACCTACCTTTAGGTACTCTTCCCCACGGATGCGTAAGTATTCCTCTAGCAAAGCCGCATTTCGTGAATTTGTCTTGAAAGTTGCTACGACGACGTCCCCGACCAATGGAACTAAGCTTCAAAAAGATCATTATTATGAGCTGCTTGGAGTTTGGGGTCAAGGCAGTAACAATTACCCGACACCCGCTGAGACGATATTGTTCAGCAACATGCGGCGCATAAGCCAACCGGGGATCCTGTTCTCCAATCAGAACGTTGTTTCATGGTAAACTCAATAAGAACACACTCAGCCTCTTCCGCCTTCTTGACGACGAGGACATAGTTCATTCCGGCATTGAGTGCATCACCAACAACAGGGACCAAGCCTAGGAGGAGTGGAAATGAAGCCAAGGATGTAAAGAACTGATCCTTACCGATAAGAAATGCCCACCCGAAGCGAACACCACAGAACGAAAAGCTCTTGTCAAGGCGACGCGCCCTTTTCTTCACTTTTCGCAGAACTTTTATGTCACGTTCTGAGAGGCCAGGTGGTAATTCTCTCTGAAAGCACCGTGTTGAGTGGGGAAATGGGCAATCATAGAACTACTATACGGACCTTACGTCGCCGTGTCTTTCCTTTACTGTCGGTGTAGGTCTCATAGAGGGGATCTGCTGGCTCGTAGTTCTTCAGGTGTTTTTGGAAGAGTGAGAGCCCGGCCTAGAGGTTAGTTCACAATCGTTAACGACATGTTACCGCCATGGCATAAGCATGATTCAAGCACCTTATTGGCGAGTGCAGAAGTCATTAAGCCTGAGGATGGGTGTGGTGGCCACACTGAAGAGGAAGGGGTTCTATAAGGTTCATGATGTCATCTGCCTCAATTGGAGCCGAAGCATCGGCAGACTCAGCCTTTGGCAGCACCGCGAAAACCATCGGGAGGATAAACTTACCACATCCTGGCCTCTCCACCATTAATCAAACAATTCTCGAGATGTATTGTAGTTAGCGGATTACGGCCGTCTGTTGTACTAAGAAAAGAGCAACGATCAGCGAAAGACATGGTGGTGCTTCGGATGGCATCTTTTACTACGAGAAAGGTCTATTTCCAGAGCCAAGGACACCGCCTATGTTCTCCCTCCAATTCATGGGAATTTCTGATACTGTAGATCAGTGAGTTGGAAATATAAATCTTTCGTTTAGGCGACACTTACAGGTAGAATAGATTGTGTTGGACGAGATGTATCGTAGTTTAGAAGACGGGGAGAAGGGATGTGGTATTAATTAGTCGTAGCTTCGGTAGTAAGATAGTGCCATACATAGAATAAAGAATGCAGGCCTGACTGGGCATGATAAAGTCGTGATTGATAATTATAATACGAAAAGTACACCTTGCTTCGTCCTTGATCGTTTTCACCGTTGCAGTATCGCCATCGCAATAAGCTCCACCGCACTTTGAAGCTGTGTTCTTCAAGTTTTTCTATTGCGGTGTGGGTGGACCACCGTGCTCTGGCGAGGAGTGGACGACAATGCGAGACTCCTACAAGCCCACACTCCATACTTGGTCAAACCCACAAAGAGGACGAAGTAGCTATAAAAGAACGAATAAAACTACAATAAAACAGTTGAGGCACTGCACTGGCACTGCGGTCGGCATTTGAAATATTCTAAACGTCGGCGTTCACGGCTCAACCACCCTACCTACGTCGAACACGACGAGCAAAGGTCTCCAACCCATCTTCCTACTTTGAATCATCTTCTCCACTACAATGGATCCCTATATTTCTCGTGGTTACCCTGGTGGGCCAGACGAATATCCTCCAGCTGGTCCGGACCCTACTATTCGGTACTCTGGACGCACGCCGTCTCCAACCCCCTCAGAAGTCGAAGCACTCACCAGCAGTTTCCTTAACATAAAACGATATATGAACTGGAGATTCTGGGCGAGAAAGGACTGGATCAGTGCGTATCCGTCGTTCACCCTCGCTGGTTTCACATGACTGACTAGCTGTTCTGGCAGTTTGGTATATCATTGTGGCCATAGTACTCACCGCGACAATTCTCATAACTGTATTTGACAAACAAATTGTTCATTGGCTCACTCCTGCTGGCAGATGGATGAAAAGGTGTGTTCTGAGGCTGCTGTAGATGGCGCAGCCCCCAATCGCTAATTCCTGTCGTTCAGCATAAAATTCGGCTGGCTCATCCCAATCGGGGTTCTCTTCGTCATCTCGTTCCCTCCAGTACGTTTCAGAACATCTTTGGTTGCGCTCACCCCTCACACCCATCATCTGCAGCTCTTCGGACATGAAATCGTCGCTATCCTTGTCGGTGTAATATGGGGGTTGGGAATTGGGTTTGCGATCGTGGCCGCTGGGACATTCATTGGCGAAATTGGGAATTACTAGTGCGTACTACCCGTTGCATATGTGGCTGTGAGCCAATGAGTTCCACAGTGCATTCAAGTATTGCTGTCGTGCGCGTGGAGCGAAGATGGAAAAAGATGGCATAAGCTATGCTTGTCTTGCACGAGTCGTGCGCGAAGGCGGGTTCACGGTATGTGGACACTATTGCACTGGGCCGACAGCCTGAACCGTATTGTACAGGTCGCGCTTATTATCCGTCTCTCTGTCATCCCTGGGCACTGTAAGTGTTTGAAGCTCAGCCTTACACCATGGTGTGATTCACAGCTCTCTCAGTTAGCACAGCCGTCTTTTCCACGTGCGGCATGAGTGTGTTCGTCTTTGCTCTCGCCGCACTCCTCTCTTCTCCAAAACAGCTTGTCACCGTCTATATTGGCGTTATCATCGAACAGTCCGGCACCGGTACAACATCAACGAGAGATAGGATTATTTCCGACGCTGTCCTTGTCATCACCATCGTCATCACCATTGCCGCCGGATACTACGTCTGGCTACTTATCAATCGCGTTAAGCCCGCTATCATATACGAACGTCGCAAAGCACGGTGTGTCTTCCACATCTTTCCTTCTTTTGTTGTTTCTTTTATTCACACACGTCCCAGGCAAGTCAAGATGGCGAATCCGACTTACGGCTTCGACAATAGTTCTGCAACCAACCTCTACGCGAACCGTGACTCTGAAGTCGACCTTCCTCTTAGCGTGATTCCTCAGAGGCCTGCGCAGTTTGGGTTTAAGCAGCCTCAACGCCAACACAGTGGCAACTACGCAGGGTCTGGAGGATACACAGCCACGTATTCCCAGGGACAATTTGGGGTAGCTCTTGAGGTTGATGAAGAGCAGAAAGACGCTGGAGCTGTCGGGTGGGAGACTCGCGGCCCTCGGGTCGAGGACATGCGCGGTGCTAAATGGGGAGTCTCCAGCGGCAGTAAAGCTGGGCATATGAGCGACGAGGACGAGAGTGAGGAGGGCACCATACCTGTGTCTCCATCACATCCTGCGCTTCCACCTGCTTTGCCGCCGCCACCACCACCGCCAAACACCCAACACCCTCAGTTTTCATCGCCTACGATTCTGAATGTGGAACAAAATCCATTTGAAACACCGGCGCAACGCCAACCTCGGCGTACATACCAGCTCTCTGACCCTCCCGTTGCCAGCGCCAGCCATACGCCATTACCGTCGGACTCGGAGTATCCCTATCCTCCCTCCTTACACCCTCAGACAAGCTATGCACAGACTGATATCCTACCCTCGCACTCCCAGGCACCAACGGGATACTCCCATGGCCCGGAAGGTTCCCAGTTGAGCTATGACTCACAATATCCTTTATCATCCGGACAGGGTCATACGACGGCATCGAACGTAACGGGCCCACCCTATTAAATACGGTTGGGAGGGGTCATGGACCTTCCATCCAATGAGATACCTTCGAGCCTACGTGATCGCATACGTTTATCGGCGGTAAAAGTTTCAAGCGCCGGTGAATCTGGTTCCTAGTGTGCATCTCTTCCATTTGCAATGTAACTTGTCACTTGTCAGTGTGATACTGGACGGCGTCTGACGCAGCTTTGTGTCTTATCATAATTCATGCGTGTCCCCGTCCACTTTTTTGGATCTTCTATTATCTAGCTCTTGCAGGACGATGATGTAAATTAATACTTACTCCACATGCAACGCTATTGCTGAGCCGTATATATTATTGTCTTATAACCCTTTCCAGGCTGTGTATCTGTCTGGCAAGGTAGAGGTCAACAGGAACCGGGATCCTTCACATAAGCGTGAGGCTCATTTCCACTACTAGATATTAGCAGAGGGATAAAATACAAATTTAGCTCCTAGAATATGTTTAATATTACTTGACAAGACTAGTTTCAGAGACTTTAGAAAAAGACACTAAACAGAGTGATAATTCCTAGGCAAATTCTAGCACTTTTTTCATTTTTCGCGGAGAAATTTTGAGGATCACGTGACCTCATTCATCCACTCGTGAAGGGGGTTTGGTGCACTTTCCCAGGCCCCAAATTCCAGATGGAGATTTGAGCTCAGATTTTATCCCAACAATATGATGAGGAGAAAGCTAGTATGCATAATTTTTGCTATATATATATATCTAATTTCTAGGCAAATCCCAGCACTTTTCATTTTTATGCGAATTTTGCGCTCACGTGACATAGGCGCACATATTACGTAAAAGGATCGGTGACTTCTACCCTAATATATGGGCGGGGCTAGCCTCTTTTTAAAGAAAAGCTCAATTTCCTCGAAGGGTTACACAAGTCCACGGCTATGTATGACCGAGCTATAGTACCTGACCGAGGCTCCACATTATCCATAGCTTGCCCGCCATGACTGCCACCACCCTTGAGTCTGAGGTGTCTCTTCCTACCTTGACAAAGTTGAATGCCCAGCTCCCAGAGAACATCAATATACCTGGAGTAGCGGCCGCGTGGCTTGAGGCTTTCTCCTCGGCCGTTGCATCAAGCAACGTCGATGCAGTGGTTGCTTTGTTCCTCGAAGATGGACTGTGGAGGGACATGCTAGCGCTCACTTGGACTTTTAGGACTTTCCATGGAGTTTCCCGTATCCAAAAGATGCTAGGAGCACGCCTGGTAGAAACCAAGCTGGGCAACATTCGCTTAGCTACGCACAGAGACAAACAACCCTCTCTTTTTCAAGTTCCTGGCGTTCTTGCGTGGGTTCAGGCGATCTTTAAGTTTGAGACGGCGGTTGGAGTGTGTTCGGGTGTATTCCGCATCGTACCTACAGCCAACGGAGAATGGAAAGCGCACGTCGTGTATACCAATCTGGAGTCGCTGAAGGGGATGCCTTATCGCGTTGGCCCGTTTCGGAGTTTTGAGACGAACCACGGCCAGTGGCTAGCCCGGAGAGCTAAGGAGATCGCATTTGAGGACGCTGATCCTAGGGTTTTGGTTGTTGGCGCGGGGCATAGTGGACTGGACGTTGCTGCGAGACTGAAATACCAGGGTGTCCCTGCGCTTGTTGTTGAACGAAACCCTCGAATAGGTGACAATTGGAGAGACAGGTATCAAGCTCTCTGTCTTCATGACCCAGTGTGTACGTAGGTCACCGTGTATACATACCTCTCTTTTGACATTCATCGCAGGGTATGACCATCTGCCATACTTGAGGTACGAAAATACATTGGTTTAATCTGTTTTTTTCCTCTTTTTCTTTTTTTTTGTTATTAATGTGATTCACCATAGTTTCCCGGCAACTTGGCCTGTATACACTCCAGCCCATAAGGTAATTTCGTGAAGCCTCGAAGACGAATGCTTAACCCGTCCCGTCCATTTCTTATCACGTTGCTAGCTAGCAGACTGGCTGGAGTCATACGCACATACTATGGAGCTGAACGTCTGGACTTCGACTACGGCTCAGAAGATCGAGAGGGATGACGCCAAAGACGAATATATTGTTACTCTTGTCAAGGGAGACGGCTCGGAGCGAGTCGTGAGGCCAAAGTATGTCGTAATGGCCCTTGGTCTGGGTGGAAACGAGCCGAACCTCCCGAAGATACCAGGAATGGTAAAGAGCTCCTGCGATGAGATTGCTCTCCTTCCACCATTTTTATATTTATGTTATCTTTTCCCGTCTAGGATGAATTTCAGGGCCAAGTTTTGCACTCCTTGTCTCATAAAGTAGCCACGGATCATATAGGAAAGAAAGTCGTCGTTGTTGGGGCTTGTACTTCAGGTAAACGCTGTCCTACCAAAAATAATATCTCATAACTACGAACTCCTAGCGCATGATATCGCACAGGATTTCTATCACCATGGTGTAGATGTGACTATGGTACCTCATCCTCGACGCTTTGCGTGCACTGCTATTATACCAAAATGCATATCATTTTCAGGTGCAACGATCTTCAACGTTTGTTATAACGATCAAGAAGGGAATCCCCGTCCTCTTTGGTGGTGATTGGCAGATGTTGTCTTTATTTCTGTGGAGGGGGTGGCTAAAAAGATTGATCACACTATATAGGACTCTACAGTGAGGGCGGGCCGCCCACTGATATCGCGGATCTTATCAACGCATCTTTCCCGATCCATCTCTCGAAGTTGATGCATCAGATGCTTATGAAGAAAGTTATTGAATACGACAAGTCCGTCTTGGTTCATCGTAGAGATTCTATTCTTATAACAAATCCTTTTTTTTTGACAGGGATGTTTTGGAGGGCCTGCAGAGGGTTGGATTCAAGACTAACTACGGAGAAGATGATTCGGGGTTCTTCATGATGACATTCAGACGTGGTGGAGGATTCTATATCGGTGCGCATCTCCCCCTTTTCAACGTTCAATGTTCTGACGCTACTACGCCTATGTGTGTTAGATGTTGGAGCCAGCCAGCTCATCATCGACGGGAAGATCAAGCTCAAAAGCGGTAGCGTGAAGGGCTTTACGAAAGATAGTCTAATCTTCGAAGACGGATCCCTGTTGAAGGCGGATGTTGTAGTGTTTGCCACTGGGTTAGTTTTTTTTTTTTTTTCCAAAATTCTTTCCTTCTCAAATAATGACAATATACATACATACTGATGTTTCTACGTCTCATACAAGACTGGGTGATGCTCGTTCAGCACTTGCGAAATTGATGGGAGGAGAGCTTGCATCGAAAGTATCACCCCTGTGGGGTTTGTCGGATGAGGGAGAGATCAGGGGTGTGTGGAGAAATTGCGGACTGCCGAATTTTTATTATATGATGGGTATGTTCCTTTCTTTTTTTCTACATCGCCTGACGACATTACAACTCGTTAAATTTCCACGTACACAAGGCAACCTCGCTCTATGTCGCTTTCATTCGACGCATGTTGCGCTTCGTAAGTGACGACCATTGAAGCTGCGAAAAAAACAGTCTTTTGACACACTCCCCCATCTTTGTAGAAATAAAAGCGAAGGAAGAAGGCTTGTACACGGCCCCTTACGACGACTGAAGAGGGGGTGGGGGCGCAATGGATGTTAGATATACCTCGTTCATTCCTAACTTTGAGCCTCTTTTTTCCCGTTTTCTGGAGCGTTATGCTTTCAATTGGGTCGGGACTAAGGGAATGCTTTGTCAAGTAATCAACTGTTTCAATTACCACATGTTTAATGTAACGACTGCTCATTATCTTGTCTGTGTTAGCTTCTACTCTAGTACTGTGCTGAAGAAAGCAACTGATCCTCTAAAAAAAAGTTCATGGCAGGCATACGTACGGACGGACTCGTACTGTTCTCACTACCTCACTGGGAAGCATTGAAAAGGGGGGGCGCCTGCTTCTGACGGCACGCCCTGTGCGTACACACGACCAGCACTTGCTAGGCTCCAGGCCTTTATAAGGTCGCAAAAAAAAAAACGCCCCGAGTCCTTAGGCCTCGTCCCAAGGGCCCCAGCGCTACGCAAACAGATGTCAGATGACCACGAACGACACTCCAGAAAAAAACACCACCCACCTCTTTTTCGTGCCACCATGCGTAATCGTGATAAACAACACTCTGTGGAGGAATGGAGTTCCAGGGTACGCTTGGGCTTTTAATCACATCCGGCTCGCCATCGTCCTGTGGTGGAAAAAATGGAGATGAAAAAAACAAGATCAGAAATGTGTAGCACTTTGTCGAAGAAAATGAGAGCTTTGTACATTCTCGTTGACACGCGGTTCTATGCCTATAGGATGTGGAATGGTGCGTCTGCCGTCCTGACGGATTCTTTCGTAGTGCGCCAACTCGTACGCCACGCTGCACATCGTAATGATAAGTATGCGATATATAAGAAGAAAGGAAAAAAAGTGCAGCTTGTAGGTCAGTCATATGAAAAACAAAACAAAAAAACGACCGACTACAACACTTTGTTTTGGAAATACAACATACCTAGCTCTCGGCACCAGTAAAATTCTACCCATCCCTCTCCGCCACAGATCGACGCATATAAGAAAGCACTCGCTTGCCTTTTCTGTAGTGGCCGAAACGTCGTTGCGTGCTGTTCTGAACCGAATAGGCCAGGAACCGTCATTGCCGCCGTCGTCCGCTTCCGGGGGTTGCGCTACCGAGTCGGAATTGGGAGGATCCAGGGGCTCCGAAAGCTTTTGTGAGTCTTCTAGCGTAGCTTCTGAATTATCTGTGCCTGGTTGATGTCGTGCCAGCTCGTTGCTCTCAGAGGACGTTGTGAAAAAAGCACTGGGATCTATGACGACTGCTCCGTTCCAACAGCTAAACACCTGGAAAGGTTCCATATTTCCTAATTGTATCCTCTCGTAATCGTCATAAGGAAGAGGATTAGGAACTGGCAGGAAATATCGCCTGAGCCGCCCGCCATTGATATATCTAATTAGTGTTTCTTGAGCGTAAAATGGGCTGTGTGATATATTCATCTCCGATGAGCTTTCCACGACTCATGATAAAATGAGGGAAAAAAACACGACTTACTAGCCAGACATGGTCCTTGCGACCCATCGGTCGTACACTATGCCGTTTGCATCCCAGTCTGTTGCACATGTCATGTGCGATTCTTGAACGATGTGTTGTTTTATAATCTGCGACAAAACTCAGTCAACCATACGCTTACAAAATTACTCAATTTGGACTGATGTGAAAGATTCATACCTCTAGCATATCACTTGCACACCAGAAGACATCGTTCATGAATAGCACCATATCAAACTGTTTTATCCCCAACTGCTTCGCAGCCTTTCCGTTGTAAAGGGACTCCAAGGCAGTGTTTCTGAGTCGGGCAAGTTCGACTATGCGACGGCCGTCACCTTTGTTTGACTTCATGGCTTCTCCCTGGACAACGATCTACTAACACAGTAAGTGTAACTGGTAGAAGATAATAGATAGAATCACATACTTCAAATGAACTTCCAACTGCAGCTAAGGCTCTCGCCAGTAGCACAAGCAGGCCCGGGGTTAAATCCGTAGATCCATTCTCCAAAATACTGACATGAATCCGATGGCTGCCCAAAAACGAGAGCAGGACCGGCAACTCATGAATAAAAGTGGGTAAAACTGATTGCGCCTCGAGCAAATTGAGTGCCAGGTATATCGTGGAGTTTGATTCGGAGGCGGATAACGAGGAGTAACGGGGGCTTATAGATGATATAGGTGCGCACTCGGGACGGTAAAATGGTGCTGGAAAAAAGGCTGATTCATCCAGGGCATTGGTGAGTTTTGAGGAGGGGGAGGGTAACTGCTCTAGAATGAATGGCATTGGTGGGGGTGTGGGTACCGATGACCACGCATGGGCACGAAGA
The DNA here is from genome assembly GCA_003314545.1 of Ramaria sp. MG151. Lineage (NCBI taxonomy): Eukaryota > Fungi > Basidiomycota > Agaricomycetes > Gomphales > Gomphaceae > Ramaria > Ramaria sp. MG151. The sequence goes on along the minus strand of QMFG01000547.1, from coordinate 16,202 downwards.
AGACTTAGTGATCCAGCACAGAGTAACAGTACGACTAAGGTAAAAAGAGCCACCCGTCGAATGATCGACTGACGTTGCCTATACGTGCGCCACACCAGCTGTGTACAACGTTGTCTCCAGTGAACATGGCCACTTTCTGAAGTAGGGAGTAGGGAATAACGTGGTGCAAGCATGAGGAGGGCAAGCAATCATCAATACCTATGATGAAAGTAAACGCGACGACCTACTGTCAAGTCCAAGGCGGTGACTTCAGCGTCTTCGTACCAGGCGCGAACCTTAATCTTGAATGAAAACACAACTGCGGACTGTCTGGCGCCATTAGGGCGTTGCGTCAAAGCAACCCCCCCAGAAAAGCTAAGTAAGCGCTGGTTCAAAAGCCACAATCTCGTGGGAAAGATGCGAGAGCAAAGTCGCAATCTAAAAAAAATACTGAGCAAAAATATGTTTTGACGAGGCGGTGGGAAAACTTGAGCGGCACTTGCTGGCTGCGCTCGGCCGTCACGTTGAAGTCTCGGCTGCCACGGCAGGGGCTAGCCGAATTCAATGCCGGATGCGCGTCAGAGAACTGCTAAGAATTTTAGCATCGAATAAACATCGTCGGACTGAGCGCTTTACTCTTCCTTCTTTACCCAATCTTTGATTCTTCTTCCTTCGTGTCTTTGCTTGTGAAATATTGATCTCATTCACAAGTAATATAACCTATGCCAAAGTCTTTGGCCGCGACGTTTGCGTCTTGAATTTCTGACAAGGCGGCTGAGGACCTGCCTGGGAGTGCTTAGATTTCGATCGACCACGTCTTCCAGCGGCTGGATAGTCGTGAGTCGCGTTTCCGTCTTGTCTTTGTCGTTTCCCCCACCTATCTTCATACTGACGAACGTTACTGTGCAGAATGACATGGATCAGTGCTACTGCCATGCATTCAACGATGACTGACGACAACAACGCAGGCTCCAGGAACGCACATTCGGCGAAAAGAACTTCGAGGATTTCTTGCTGCAGGATGAGGCAAAGAATTTGGCCATTCATGTTCTGGACAGATCTGAGCATGTCCGAGGATGTAAACCTCTCTTAGTTCCTCTGAAAGATGTCCGAAGATTGATCATGTTTTCAAGGATGAACAGCACTGTTTTCCCCTATATATTTCACGGATACGACGTCACAGGCTGCGGCGGTGAGCTGTTGGAGGACCTCAATGGGATTCATGGTAAATTTGCTCCCCATTCGTCAGCGTTACTACGTTAGTTATGCAGCTGATCCCCACTTGTATTCAGCGAAACATGTCAGCTTGGTTTCCATGTGCAAGCTTCAAGAGAATAAAAATAAAATTCCCGCTGCGATATGGTGTCAGAGCTTCGCTTCGTAGGCACGGTGGAAAAGCCTTAGAGCCCCCAAACTCGAAGATGGTCAGTGCTTCTAGAGGCTCTGGAAGTCAATGACCTTCTGACGATTATTTCACAGGATAAGGACACTTCCCAGCTGTCGTTCACGGCGCAGCCGCTCATAGCCCTTGAAGACGCAGATAGCACGAGTGAACAAAAGAGAGCTGTGAAGGCGGCACAGTTGTTCCCACGACTCTTTCGCCCATTTTACATCTCCCTCCTAAGCTCTTACACACGCATAAGCGTCACCGACACGGTAAGTGACCTTGCTACACGGAGGCGGCCATGTCGGAGGAGTCGTTGCGCTAGGGTCCGATAGGTCGGTTATCGGAACTCTGGAATCGGTTGTGATCTCGGAGGTTTTCGTGGTGGTGTTGGTCGAGAAATTGATGAGCACTAAGTTTTTTTTACTCGTTCCGCACTGTCTCATTATTAAGATTCAGCATGGCCAAAGACGGGGTGCAGGATAGCGATGCACGACGCACCACCACGTATAAGGACCCCAATGGGGTTCAACCCTAAGAAGATTGTGGAGTGACAGCGAGGAGCTTCGACCCTCGTGACATGCGTGTTGTTCGGGTTCGTACGGAGGTACGGTGGCACTCCCTAATCCTTGACTACGCGTACCAAGTAGCCACTGATGTTCCTTATCTTCCACGAGGCGAACGTGGGAGGGTATATCGGTCGCGGTTCGCTTGACGAGATCACATTCTAAGCAGACTTCTTGTCCCGACAGGGCCCCAATTCGCTGAACATGGCGGCTTGTTTGTTCCACACCCGCAAGGCCCCTTAATGAAACTGAGAATGAGATCCACCCCATAGTCGCATTCAAGTCAGGGATAACTTTGCTTATTTAGTATTG
>QMFG01000547.1:0-13928 GCA_003314545.1 Ramaria sp. MG151 | reverse complement strand
ACGATAAGGTGAGATAACTTTGCTTATTTAGTATTGATTGCTTCTCCTTAGTATATTTGATTTATCTTTTTGTTCTTGGCTTTTTGTTGCTGCCAGATGAGCGGAGAGTTCTCAAGTGCCCGATCACAACGCCACAGCATGCAAAAGCTGGAGGCGGTGACGTGGCGACCTGTCTGGTATAATCTTTTATTATAGATAAATGGGCACCGTATAGATTTGCAAATGATGTGTGGCATTTGGGATAAATTTTTAAGCTCTATAATTTTTAATAATATCAGCGCCAAATGAGGACTGTGCCGCAAGTGCAACGCCAACGAAGGCCTAATAAAGTTGTCCCCGTGCTGCGGAGGCCTTGCAGGTAATCAATTTATTGAAAATATAACAGATTTTTGCAAAATCTACCGATCGATTCGCTGAAATGATCTGCCAGGTTCGAAGTTTGTTACCCTTGGAGGTGGGGGGAACGTGGCACGGCCGTCCCCCCGGATTAACATACAGCATGCATTGTGTATTGAGATACAGAAACACACAACAACAACAACAAAAAATGCGCAAATGGTGTTCTAACAGATGTAGTAGCTTGTACAGTCGTGTCCATGTCCGCGAGTATGTGCAATGTCTCTCTTCTTTCTGATGACCTGTGGCAGCGGATCCATTCCAACTCAGGATTCCATATGTGCGCTGCCACAATAGAGCCTGTGAATAAAACCCGTGGGATTGCAGGTGGCGAGTAGACTTACAGCTTATGGAAGGCCTCTATTCTGTTCCCCAATAATAGAAAGAAAACGCTACGTTTATACGTTCGATTCTAACCATCAGCTTCAACATTCCAGATTAATATCCACGCACCAGCCCTTTCCCAGTCCTCAGCTAAATGTCATTATACGTTCGTAAACGTTCTGAAGCAACCAAACTTCACCCCTATCTTCCTCTCGCAACATATCGTAACATCCTACGATTTCAACGCACGTCAGACAACCTCTTGATGAATGGGACGACGACGACGACGACGGTTCGTGTTCAGCATGGATCGACGCGACACGATGACGCAAAAAAGAGGCGAGATCGGGTACCGAAAAGTGGCTGCTGTGTATCCTGAGCGTCTCGAGTCGAGGGCAGTACTGCGGGTCGAGGGCAGGGGACTCGGCTGTGGAGCCAGAGGACGTGTCGTCGAGTGGGGCGCGAGCCAGTGTGCTGAAAAACGGCGCTTGGAGGTGGCACGCGGACACGTGGAGTGTGGTGAGGTTGGGTAAGCGTGAAAAGAGACTAGACATGCTGGGTCCCGCAGTGGCGCGCGTGAGCATCAACTGGTGCAAATGGGGCGTCCCTTCCGAGTCGCTTAGAAGTGAGGTTAGTGCGACCTGGGCTGGTGGACGGCTGTCTGTAGCAGGGCTGGCATCCACAGAGATGGAGTGTAGGGTGGACCCGCGGAGGTACTTGAATAGAGGTAGAGTTTCGGCTGACACTTCCACCCTGAGGGTCAGGGATGTTAGCGAGGGAAGTAAAGGGTGTGTGGGTGAAACGGAAATGTCTGGGCCTATATAATGCTGTTGTGTATCCGAGTAGTCCGTCCAATGTAAATGTCGGAGATTGGAACATTGTGCAAGGATGTTGAGGTAAGATGCAGAGGCGGACATTGACAAGGACATGGTGAGCCTTTGCAATGACTGCAGCGAAGCATGTGTGAACGAGCGAATTGTCGTTTCAGAGTCCAGGAGGATGAGCGACGAGAGCTTGGGAGCACGTATGGTTCCCACGATCTCGTGTGGGTCGGCGTCAAGGTCACCAATGATGCCAAAGACCTCCATATTCGGTGCCTCCGTGCACTGGTTCGAGGGGAAAATGTCCGTCATTGTCAAGGATAGATCTACTAAGGCATGATAGTGCCTTAGATGTGCAATGAGTAGACGTATGTGTGGGAGGTGTCCTCGAACGAGGGAGAGCACAGCTTGAAAACGACCTGCATCGAGACTTTCGGACCATGCGGACGGATGCATGTACACATCAATCAGATCCGATCCTGAACGTGAAAGCCAATGTTCAAGAACGCGCGTATCGTCGGGGAGTCGGTGGTCGAGCGCGATAGTGGACCACGCGCTCGGCGTCGCATCTACGACGTCCCTCCACCGACGACATACACCCCGCAGGGCTGAACGAACGTCATGCGGGTGCGGTTCTCGGGGATCAAGGGGGTCTTCGGACGTATCGCTCTCCAGGCTGTCCAGGTGGAACCGGGGGATGGATAGCGCGAATATCTTCTGGAGAACCGTGAGGGGAAGCCAACGGATAGGTGCTACCAGTGACTGTGCCACCAAGTACGACCTGTCAATATGTGCTCGGTGGCGTCGCAACTCGTCTAGCTGCTGTTCGAGGGAGGCGATTTTGACGTCGACTGATCGCAGTTCTTGACTTTGTTCCCTGATCCGTGCGTGGACCAGATATAGTTCATATGCGGATGGGACGTAGTCCGTGGACAGCAGAGACAGATCCTCCGAGGACATGTCCGTTCGTCTATAATTCATAGTGAGCTGGGAGTCTTACCCGAGTGTATGTACTGCTTACAGTTGTGCTGGGGTCTCTGACAATTTGGGGTAAACGGATTGTCAAAGGAGCGTTATTATACGATCGTATATAGGGTATTTGGTGAATGGAAGCACAGCGCTGAGCGCGGCGCCCTATTGCATTAATCTCGAAGGGTTACTGACAGTTAACTATATCAAAGATACTCCTAGCGCCGGGAAGAGATCTTAGATGATCATTAGTGAGTCGTGTAAAGTCTATTGCCGCCGAAGTCGGCAAGGGTGCAGCCGAGTAAGAGCTCCTTCCCGGGGCTCGGCACTTGAAGCCGCCTCCTGCCGATGCGAGCCGAGCGTGGGACTCCATAGCAAACCAGCTCAGATGCGCATCAGGAGCGTGGCTCAGCCCTGGTCTGGCGTGCTTCGCGCTGCTTCGAATGGTGAGTTCTCGCCCAAAGTGTTGGAAAGCAGCGCGGCTCGCCGATAGGACCGGCATTACGGCTCCGGTGTATAGTCGTTTGTGAATCACGGTGACGAGACGAAACGGGAATCTTGAATCTTTGGGCTGCACTGGCGGTACCATAATGGTCAGGGACGAAGCTTGGCTAGACTTACAGTGGCCCGCCAATTTAATTTACAGTGACGTACAGAACACCTTCGCTTCTAAGCCTGTTATGGCATCCCTACGCGTCCAAAGGCGCTACATACAAAATTTGCAGAGTTCGATATGAATAAGATAAAAGGTGTCGGTCTCCCACCAGCAGCTCCTTCTTAACGCATTCCTCTCAGGCTGTAGTGTAAAAGGTGTGTGGCGTTCCCTCGAAGTGTAAACAGATCCAGCCCACACCGTCCTTCCAGCAGCCCCTTGTAACAAACCCAATGAGTCAAGAAGAGGATTCCCCGTTCCCCGTACATCGTCATTCTCCAGAGCCCTCGGGCTCGGGCAATACACCAGCTTGGACTCAGCGCCACACTACTCGTCGTAAGTTCCCAGAACACCCTCTGCCTCCGCGCCACAAGCCCTCCCATCATCGAAGCGGCAAGTCTTCAGTGATCCACAATGACAAGAGGGGTCCCCCAGTCCATCCGGCATTCAGTCGCCTACGGGGTCACTCTCGAAAGTTGCTTTCAGTTCAGGAGGAACGTAGGCCTGCCCGCGATGGGGACATTTCTCTTCTTTTGCAGGGGCTCCCCCCCTCCCAGTCTGACAGCTCAGGCATGCTCCTCGGTTCTTCTGTTGGTAGCTCTGCTGCTGGATCGACACGCTCTGTTCGTGATTCTCATTCCTGGCCACAACATCATCAAGCCGAAGAGGCCCCCTGTCCTGATGGCCCGGGAGATCTCCTCTATAGCTTTCCGACGAGTTCAGCGAGATTTGAGGAAGCATCCGCCTCTCGGGGTGTCAGTGACTCTTCGTCAAACTTGAACAGTGTGGTAGATGTGGATATGCATGACGATGACGAGATCAAGATCCCCTCCTCGCCACGACCGAGATCGCGCTGTCTGCCTGTACGGCCAACGAAGCCTCCTCGTCAGTCACCCTATGGAGAGCAAGAGTGGCTTTCCGCGGTTAGCTCGTCTCCTGACTCTGACTCGCGCGATTACAAGAATGCAGGATCTTCAGGACGTGGAGCTCTGTATATTCCTCAAGAAGAATACACTCTGCCTCCAATCTGCCATACGAGGACTTGGACTGGTGGGAATCTCCGTGAACAAGGGCAAGAACAAGAACACGTGAACGCCGGGCCTAGAGTTGGACATCAAAGTTCTTTCAGGGAAATGTCAACGGAGAAGCGTGACTGCGATTGGGAGGCAAGTCTGCTTGTAACAATTTTCATCTGTTTTTACAATCACAACTGACGGTGCATAAGGATCGCACAAGTGATCCTTTCCGCTACGAGTCAAACTCTCCGCGCTTTCCTGAAGAAATGCCTGAATCGCCTCAACTTGGGTGTATTTCAGACTCTTTTGACGACGACGACGAGGAGGAGGAGGAGAAAGACGATCATGTCCACCAACTCGCAGACAACGATACCTTCTTTCTTCACCGACCATACGCGTCATACAGCCAGGGAGGTGGTCACGCTTCACGGGGACGGAGCACCGTCCGACAGAACTCCAGAACCCCACCGCAAAAGAACAGCGTCCGGTTCGCTTCTCCCCCTCCTGAAATGAGCAATGACAACGACACCGGCCCTGAAGCTGCGCCTGAATTCACATACCTTTTGCCACAATCTGTGTGGAAGCTGGAAGTTTCGCAGTTTAATCAATCGTTGGCGGCGCAGCGCGGTGCGCGGTTTCCGGGATTTCCGCCCTCTCCGCTTGGACCCAACTGGGAGAAGTATCATGAGAAGAATTGATTTTTGATCTATGTGTAGTCTTTGCTCTGTTTTGTGATATACAAGAAATACTACTTTCTTGAGCTTATACTCCTTAGATGTGGGTCCTCATGGACCTCGGATGGCGGTCGTTGAATTCGTATCGATCGCACACGCAAGACGGAAAATACTTCGGCCCGCCAATGTTCTTCTCATTGCTAAAATGCAAAAAAAATGAGAGGTCGTCGTCGTCGTCGTCGTCGTATGAACTATTTTCGGCAAGACTCGCCGCTTTCTCCCGGCCGCGTCATACGTGGACCTCGCCGTGGCCCGTTGCGTGTCTTGTGACGTCGCGGCCGCACCCACGGCATTACTTGGCCTATAATTGTTGCTTCTCTTAAAGTAGCATGCTGCCTCACGGGGTGGCTAGACGTTCTTCCGTATTCGTCAACCTATCCCTTTTTCCTCCACGGTTGTTCGGTCTTCTTTCCAGAGACGTCTCAGCTACATCTACGCCCCGCAGAAGAGTGCAAGTAAGCTTACCTTTTTGGAGACCTGCATCGACAATGGGTGCGCGTGTCGATCCCTTCGGATACGCCGTGGTGAAAGTGCTGGGAATACTTATCTGTAGATTTATGACGTGCAGCATCCGAGGACCAGCGTATCGTTGTCACCAATCCGGTCGTCGAGTTGGATGGCGATGAGATGACGAGGATTATCTGGAAGAAAATCAGGGAGGAGGTACGACACTGCGTTGAGATGATGATAGCCCGCAGAGTCTGATACGTCCTACACGCGCTAGCTCATCTTACCATATCTCAAACTCGACATCAAGTACTTTGACCTCGGGATGGAAAGTCGGGATGCCGTAAGTCCTGCATTGTGTTATACGTTTGAGGCGGATGCTGAATCCCGCATGCAGACGGACGACAGAGTTACCGTCGAATCAGCTGAGGCTATACAGAAGTACAGCGTCGGCATCAAGGTCTGCATCTTCACGATCTATCTCCCTACCTTCTTCATCTTGCTGCAGTGTGCCACTATTACCCCCGACGAAGCTCGTGTGGAGGAATTCAAGCTCAAGCAGATGTGGCGATCTCCCAACGGCACTGTTCGTTGCCTTCTAATTTATTTATTTAGTCCTTGCAACCAACATAATCATCCCTCTAGATCCGCAACATCCTCGGAGGGACTGTGTTTCGGGAGCCGATTGTGCTGGAGCGCATTCCCAAGCCTGTACCTGGCTGGGTCAAACCCATCATCATCGGCCGTCACGCATTCGGAGATCAGGTACGCATCCCATACTCTCTCGAGCCAATCCTCCGACTGATGTCACGTGATATTAGTATCGTGCGACAGACTTTGTTGCACCGGGACCGGGAAAACTTCAACTCGTGTACATTCCTGAGAGCGGAAATGAACGTACGGTGATGAACGTGTATGACTTCAAGGGCAAGGGCGTCGCACTGAGCATGTACAATACGGACGAGGTGCGTGTTACTTCATGGTTTTCAGTGTGTAGTCTCATACTTGGAGTTCCAGTCCATCTCTGGGTTTGCGCACTCCTCATTCAAGATGGCCCTCCAGAAGAAGATGCCCCTAGTACGTCCTAATACCTGCTTGTTCGTTGTGTTATGTGCCTGACCGTGTCATTTCGCAGTACATGTCCACCAAGAACACCATCTTGAAGAAGTATGACGGAAGATTCAAAGATATCTTTCAGGAGATCTACGAGAAGTGAGTCGAGAGCCTCGTATTTTCGGAAGTCGCTGCTGCTTACGACATGACCACAGGGAATACAAGCCACAGTTCGACAATGCCGGGATCTGGTACGAACATCGGTTGATCGACGACATGGTAGCACAGGCTATCAAATCTTCAGGCGGGTTTGTCTGGGCGTGCAAGAATTACGACGGTGACGTACAGAGCGACATCCTCGCACAGGGCTTTGGAAGTCTGGGTATGATGACTTCAGAGCTCGTTACCCCCGACGGCAAGACCATCGAAGCTGAAGCCGCACACGGTGAACATCTTTCCCAAACACTCTTTTAACAATCCTTTTTTCTTCTTGTGTCTGATTAGAAAATCCATACGTCTGCTAGGCACCGTCACGCGACACTACCGCGAGTACCAGAAGGGACGCGAGACGTCGACGAACCCCGTTGCGTCCATCTTTGCGTGGACACGAGGGCTGGCATTCCGCGCGAAGCTCGATAGGAACCAGCCTTTGGCTGATTTTTGCCAGGACTTGGAGGCGGCGTGTGTTGAGGTCATTGATGTGGATGGTGTCATGACCAAGGACCTTGCGCTTGCTATCCATGGGAAGGATATGAAGCGCGAGCATTGGGTACTCACCACTGAGTACATGGATGCTGTTAACGTACGGTTTTCCCAGTGTATCCCCTAATCGTGAACATGGCTAACGTGTACTGCCTTTTTTTTGTTTGTCATCAGAAACGGCTGCAGGGGAAGATTTCAGCAAGGCGTCAGGCAAGGCTGTGAGGCTCACTCATGACGAAAGAAAGTAAACTGTACACTGCATTGGAAGTGTCCTTACTTTGGGTAGAAATTCATTTTGAGGACAATTTCCCAGAATTGTTTTTTGTGTGCACGCGGTGGTGGTAGTCCGGTGTTTACTACTATGGCGTTTGTTGTGAGTGTACGTGTAAATTACGTTCTGTTCATTTCTCAGCGTTGTAGTCACATGCATTATGTTTCTATGTAAGTCGTATCTTTAACGGTCACACGGACCAAAACCTAAAGAAGGGGAAACTCAGCCTCTTTCTTGTTCCTAAACGGACTGTGTCAGTGAGATGCTACTACAAAACTTTACAAAACTTTACCTTCAAGGGAAAAAAGGCGTTGGTGGTAGCCCCATTAACAGCGAGCGGGTTGTCAGGCATGTGGATTTATTTCCTATACACATTACATGATTGTTTTGTGATTATTTTCATTCCACACGTGAAAAGACATGATTGGCGTTATCAAGCATCTATGAGGATGCCTGATTACCCATGGAAGAGGGAATATACGTCGTTATATGAACCTCAAGGTAAATGGTAGACGGGTGCTCATGGTAATGTTAGAAGTGGGCAAGCTAGCCTTGTATCCATAATTTGATCAAGCATATTTTCTCTCGTGTCGTAAGTCTCCGTTATTTTCTTGGCCTGAAACCTTTGTAGATTGATTGCCCGTTTGAGCAGAAGGGGTGCATCGTCAAATGTCATTCAGACTTGTCACCGCAAGACGTGAAGCTTAATTAATGTCATTCACTCACGCAGGCACCAAAGGATGTACCTTACCTTTCCTTATGCTGCGTCGTCTGCGTCATGTGTCTCACAGCCTTCCATCTACGATGTGAAGTCGTCGGCTTACCCTCAGTGTTCAACTCAATTACACAAGAGCTGTGAGGAGATCCGCGTTCTCCTGCGTTCCATCATTCTGACGATATGTGAGTAGAAGATATCTCAAAAGTCATAATCAACTTCACGCTACAAGATTACGGGACTCATGAGGCCTGTGCGATGTCATTGGTACAATCTGTATACTAATCTTGCAGTGTCTATCATATTACGCAACGCATCATGAATATATATGTATAACGTGATTATTACTTCTTCAAAGCGTAACGACTTCGGCCTCGTATGCGCTCTCCGTAACGCCAGAGGATGAAAGGTCTGAAAGGACAACTGAGTATAGACAACGTGAAACCTCGGTAAAATGACCACTCACGCTGGAATTCCGACACCAATAGCAAATGCAGCGAGTATACTATCGCCTTGTCCGTATCCCAAGGCTTTATACCTTCGTTGAAAAAACCAAATGTCACGAAGTCGGGGACTAGTGAGGTAAATGAAAACACTTACATCGCAGGAGCAAATAAAGGAAAGCCAAAGCCAGCAAGAGATCGAAAGAACGCTGTGGCGGCCAGGGCTATGGTGAAGTGTTATTTTGTTATTTTGAGAGAAGCAGGCAAGAGGTAATAGTAGAAAATTGGAACGAACCTGACGCCGCGTGCAGTGTGAACGTGTCTATGACATACATTTGTATGCTCTGGAAAATTAAAATTGTTCCGGCCCTATATGTTTCTGTCTATCACCTGCCACAAACTATCTAGGATTTGACTGCCAACCCTATAAAAACAATTCCCTAAGACAATGGTCAGAACCCGTCATGTTTAGTAGAGAATAGGACACCAACGATGTCCGGCACAATCCAGAAAACACGCTTTTCAGCACTCCACCCTATACATTGGAACGTAATATCAGCATTCAAATCTACAACTTTCATGTTCTCAGAGCATGTACCGAATAGGAGTAACCCGAATGGAAGGATAAATGCCCCTACAAACATCGACACTATATCAAACAGTCAGTGTCTACAACACCCACTCAGAAGAAAGACAAACTTAAGCGAAATTCGGGTTTCCCCACTCCATCGTTTTTCTCTTTGAGGCGCTTATAAATGCGATCTACAAGTGACGCGTTTATCTGTGGTAAAGTTTTAGTCGATTTAGTTGGCGGGCTTAGGTGGGCGGACCTGTGATGTGGTAGTAAGGCCAACGCCAAGCGCAATATAATGTAACCCTGCAATCCCGACGGGCTGTCTGTAAGCGCCCTGGAAAATGTCGGGTAAGGTCACTAGAACGACTAGCAATATTAAACCGTTCAGTGGAGTTGAATTGTCGTAGAAAATGACGAAATGCGTACGATAAAGTAGCCCTATTTTAACAAAGAGCAACGATTAGTCGGTTTATTGACCCGTAGATGTTGTTTCTTGCTTGCCATATCTTGAGAAAGGTAAGAGCAGCGCCAGGCCAGCCTAATGATGAATACGTACATGAATGTTGCATAAGTGGCTAACAGTCGGATGATGGGTTCATAAAAGAACAGCACGAAAGGTCGAGTGAGCGCCTTTGCAAATATTTGTCTCCAGCTTTCATATTTAATGGTGTTCAGTTCGTCGAATGGGTTGAAGTACAGAATAAAATGACGAACTGGCGCTCAGGGGTCTCGTATTCGGTACGCACACTGTGACGGTCTTTTGGATCGAGTCCCATGCTTTTCCGGATCCGTTTGGCCTTTCCCTCCAGTAGTACAGGCCCATAAGCTACCCCCAAGGTTCAATACTAAAGGTGTAGGATATACATTCGGGGGCAGCTACTCACTTTCTCGGAGGTATACCAACCCACAAGACTGAACACAGCCGCAGAGAATGCAAGTGCTCCAGAATACCCACCGCCAAGAGGTCTTCTCTGATATCCACGCACCGGCGATAGGACCTGAACCGTACTCAGTCGCATTCAGGTGACAGAACAAAAATAAATAAACCAGTTAAATGAAAGTATTTACCGATGCAAGGGCCTAACACAGGGGCCAGACTGTAGATGGCAATGGCTCGCCCGCGTTCCTCAGAAGTCCAACAGTCAGCCAAAACACCCCCACCCACCTATGTCGGTTGAAATGTAATAAGATCCGACGTATTCACGGAGAAAATGAGTCCTACAGATAAAGGCGCGCTACCACCAAAGCCAGCCAGCAACCGAAATGCTAAAAATTCTCCCACATTATGTGAGAGTCCGCACGCAGTATTGAATATCAAGAAGAAGAAATTGGCTGTCTGGAGGACTCGGGCTCTTCCATAAATTTCACTCATTGGCCCCCAGAAGAGTGGTCCAAACGCTGGAATACCAAGGCCATCAGACACCCACTAAAATACAACATTCTAAGCCGCATACCGTAAGAAAGGATGAAGATGGAAACTGTCAATGATTGAACGGCAGAGTTTGTGATGTGGAATTCTTTGGAGATACTGCCTACTGCGGGTGCCATCATGGACGATGCAATGGGAGAAATGAATGTGTAGGAGGAAACCACAGTCGTTGCAGCCCATTTTTGCATCCTGGACCAGCTGTGATGCATACATTGAGATTGAACTGCAGGGTTAACGCAGAAGTGACCAACTTTTTAGGGTTCATAGGGTCATCTGGGCCGTCCCAACCCACAACGATGGGATCAGGCTGCACATCCCTAGCCACCACACCCGCTTCTAATGCCTTTAGATGATCCTCCCCGTCGTTCGTTCTGGTAACTGTGCTATCCTCGTCAACTAGTTGCTTATCACTCATGACAGCATTGTCCATTATTGAAATGCTACGAGGACGCGATACAGAATGTACCGTAGGATTGGTAGAAAGTTGGCTTTCGTAGCTTTCGAGGCTGGTCATGAAGACGTCGTACGGGAAACAGAAATTCTGTGAACATGTCTCCTTTTACATAAAGGAGGGCCTCGGCTTTCGCGATAGAATTTGTAGGGCACACATGGTCATCGGAAGAAGGATTCCGTGTGAGTGCAGTCAATGCGAACAAGTAGCTTTATGGGTCAAAGTTAACCGGGTAAGGAAGAAGCTAATAGTGCTGTGCGTAAAGCGTCAGCGATAGAAGTTCAGAGTTTGTAAACTACGTGCCTCGATATGAAATTTGCGAGTTGCAGATTACACACACATTAGAGTACCAAGTAATAAATCCGAAGAAATCGTAAATCCGAAGAACTCCGAATTAGATGACGGCCACGTGACTTGGAGCGGATAATATCATCAATCTATTCTTGGTCACTCTATTTTTGCTACCATTAAGAATGGTGGGTGAACACACAAGACCTACGGTATGTCGCAGAAATAAGCCCATTGTCCCCTATTGTTTTCCCGGTTAGTCACACTCCATGCTAGAGACTATGAGTAGAGTTAGATTCCGGGATTTGGTGAGGTATCGGCAAGAGGTCTTTCCAAATCTAAGACAAGCCGTTATAGATCACGGCGCAGGCCACTCTGTAAGGTCGTCTTCTAGAATGATAAATTTTCTTCCACCCTCCAATGCCTGGCAAGTCAATTTCGATGAAGGAAACTCGATTGCCGGTTTGGATGCCACGCATTTAGGAGTCAAAGAATATTTCAGCTGCGTCTAATCGAGTCCAGACCTCTCTCTGGTTTCGAAATCTCTCGTATGTCGGGTGATGTTTTACGTTGGATTCTTCATTGAGCGACAGATCCCTACAGCGGACTTAGTGTCAGACTGCTCCAGAGTGATCTGGTGAGAAACAGTGGTCTGCATGTCGCTTAGATGAGACGTTCCAAGACTTTTATATTATTCCAGTTCAGACTTACTGGAGGGATATACTGTTCGATAGCTTGAGCTTTCAAACTCTACTCACTGTATCAATCGGTGTCTATCCCTTACACTTGATAGCAGGCGTGTAGACGTTAATTCAAATTAAGCCAGGGGCGCTTCCATAAATTTTAGTCGAGGACTGCTCTACCTCAGTCTTTGATCGTGACCTGGGACTTCTTAACGGACACAATCTAAAAGACTCCATCTGCGATATTGGTACAAATGACCAGCTTGAAGCTAAGCAATGTAAAACGAATCATGATTAGGACTGAGTAGACGACTGCAACATATATTCCGCTCACTTCGTGCTGGTCCTGGATTATGACTCAACCAATATGACACTCCCATGGATGAAGAATGATGCCCATATTACAGTAAGCTTCAGTATGCATATTAGTACACCCTGCGAGATTCAAGAGACTGTCACGTGCTTCACCTCACCTGGGAATGCTCTGGAATGGAATGCCAAGGGATATCTTGGAAAAATAACAGGAGCTTTCCTATCCACTGAAGGTTTCATCCAGAGGGTTCAAATAAACATGGCAGGGCTTGTTGTCATTTACAGACCGCATGCCATAAACGGATGGTTAATTTTCCTCCACTAAATCTGAGGGTCCCGTCGGAATCCTTGCCGAATAAAACGGATGACGTCTCCCTTGTCATTTTACGGAATGGGCTGGAAAAGAATGTTGGCTACCTCCACGAAACACACTATCTATCTCTCTGCTAGGTAGTGCAGATGCTTTGGCAGAGTTTCATGGTGTCCTGGAACACTGAAGAACAATGACACAGTTCAGGGAACCATATATATCTCTGTTTGACGTCAACACGGTCCAACCCTCTACCAATTATCACAGATACGATAAAGTCACGTACGAAGCATGCTAATGACCTCTATCCCGATGACTCGCGACGGTCCTAACTGTATCCTTTCAGAACAAATATGTTTACACGCGTTATTGGTGGTGAGACTAATCAATCGGATATTCTGATTGACGCGCAAGGATCATATGAGTGTGATTCGTGTTGTTTCTGGAGAGGAGACTTCCGGAGATGTTTCGGGAGGTCAGGTAATCCGGAACTTGTCCATGGAACATTTGTCCAATGTTTCCTTCGATATGGTCGTTAACCTCCAAATATGTCCTTCGAAACTCTTCAAGTATGTAATCGGTAATGGGAGAAGGCGCATTGAAAGAACATTTATCCTTGATAGTTTCGAAAAGTGCTGATGATACTGATGGAGTCGCGAGGAATCTGCAAATTTTTGACGGCCCGAAATCTCATTCCACAGAGCGCCGGTAGGATAAAAGGCTCAGGTGATTGAAGGCAGCTTGGTTGAGTACTATCTGGGCAGCAGAGTACCTTCGATCACTGCCGTGTCGGTGCCAACCAGAGTTCTAGAGCGACGAGAGGGACGTAGGGGAATAGATCTAGATTGCTCAACGAACGAGAAATGTTGGTAAGACAGGCGACAATCTTCTGAGGGTTCCTAGTGGCTTACCAATGGGAGGATCCGTTTGCCAATGGTATAGACCATTGAAAAGTTCAATATTCTATATAGGATAGCAATTCATTGATTCAGCACTAGAAGGTCTTGGGTATCCCGCCGCCAAGTCTCGAGGACCTCCCAGAAGGTCTGAGTTTCTTGATTATCAGCTACAATAGAGTATACGTGTAGCAGCAACAAGGGTCGTGTCTTGGCTGTGAAACAATGTGTGCTTTGCTTGGGCGTATGTTATCGGAAGTATGCCCGCGGCCCCCACCATCTTCCCACCTACTTCTGCGGCCCTCTGCTCTCCAGCCCAGGCTATATGTTAGAGCTCCACGTTGTGCTCCGCCCGTAGCCACAGGTACTGAGCGTTTTCAGGTTCAAGGAATGTGATGTGTGCCAGAAGGAAACTTATGGAAGGCTTATGTGTGGCTGCGTT